>KZ678751.1:0-18269 GCA_003019895.1 Coniella lustricola
TTTGGGCTTGCAAGCCCTGGCTGTTCTGGGTTCTGGTGGGGGTGGGGCAGTCCACAATTCAGGCAGCGGGGGGCCAGGCTGGGCAGGCTGGGCAGGGCCTGGGGTTCAGTCCAGGTTGGGGGCGTTGGTGGGTGGTGATTGGCGGAAGAATAGAGGGGCAGCTTGGGGCCTGTTGACGCTGTTGACGCTGCAGCACAGTCTGCTGCGCACGCTGCGAGGGACGGTCTAGGCTTGCGGCTCCAGGGCTGCTGGGGCTGCAGTGGGCGCTGCAACAGAAGCGCAAAGAAGCCGGTCACCCACGCTGGCAGGGAAGCCCCTGGAACAGTCCCCACCACACCACCACCAAACGGCTGTCTGTCTCTTCCAGAGCCTCTGCAGCATCTCCAACCATCTCCAGCCATCCCCAGTCCCCGTGTTCCCGCATCTCCATCTTTTCTTGTTCGAGAGTCGCAGTCACAAGCCGCGCACAAGCGACCACTTCCCCAAAGTGGAGCCTCTTCACGCTGGTCTCCTGATCCATCGAATTCGTCGAGAATCGAGGATCGTCGTCGTCGTCGTTGTCGTCGCCGTCCTTGTGGTTGCCGCTGTCGGACGGCCCGAGCAAGCTACGCAGCCAGCAACAGCACCTGGATGCTCGACGCGATGGAGATGGGACTGTTCCTCTCAGACGATGTTCTGCTGCTGATGGAGACAAAAAAGAGACGATCCGAACCCTGCTGCAACACGCTACACACTCCTGTCTGGCGGCCAAACACAGAACACCAACGAAACGGGCCAGAATTCGAGCAGCTCCTCTCGAGTCTCGACCATCTGCCGAGGGCCTCGTATCGCACTGCCAGCCCGCTTAGGGTGTCTTGGGTGTGCCTCTGGACTGCCTTGGTGCGCCCCATATAACTCTTAGATTAGCCCTGGTGGCCCAAGTGGCCCTGCGCGCCATGCTGCCACCATGTCCGCCGTGCATCCGCCGGACACTCTCACCCCGAGTCTGGAACGCCGCCCGTCACATTGGCTGCCCGTGGGTGGGCCGGCTGCACTGCGGTCAGAACCACGCTCGCAGTCATTCCAAACAGTTCAAAAAGGTCGGACGGGACTGTGGTGAGAAGTCGGTCCAGCGGCTTTGGCTTGTGTTGATGTGTTCAGTCTGGTTCTGTCTTTGCACAAGGCCATTCCACTTTCTTGGATGTCTGTCTAATGATAATAATAATAAAGGTAGAGACTGGGGCTGGTTATGTCTGCCCTGGTCTGGTCTGGCTATCTTGGGTTTTGTGCCGTGACTTGGACTGCTAACTGACCTCTCCTAGTAGCAAGGAACCTCCACAGGAAACCCCAAAATAGCATGTGATGGCAAAAAGACCAATCCAAAAGGCCCATACACGATGTTACGGAGACAGCGACATTTCGCCGATTTGAACCCTATAACAATTCTTGTTGCACACACACACACACACACACACATACATACTGCAGCCACACCGACTTCGCTCTCGTCGGACAGCGAGATAGGAAGAGAAGAAAGAGAAAGCAAGTGAGAAACACAGAGACAAAGAATGGGCCAGGGCGGTGCGACGAGGGACGACTCACGGCAACAAGGGGGAAGGGAAAAAAGCCCCCAGCACCGCACAGCACAGCACAGCACACACAGACGCGCCGATCGGAGTATTATTAGTCGACACGACCTGGACTCACATGCATATCTGCGCCGGCGGGGAACTACACAGGATCGACGCTGCACATTCCCTTATCAGACAGTCACGATCCCTCCCTCTCAGCGCCAAAACAACCAAAAAAAAGTGGTCCGTCATTATTGCGCTCTGCGCTGCCAGTCAAAGTTCCCACAGCTTGCCTCGCCTAGCCTCCCTCTCGCTACTCTCTTTCTCTTTCTCCTTCGCGTCTTCCGGGATGAACGGCTTTCTGCACAACTGCAGATAAGCTTGTGTTGTGGCCCACAGTTGGGCTTCAACCTCAATTTCCAACCCATTCCTTCCACAAGGCCTATTGCGACATGGGCATCTTCTCGGTCAGCGCGCTTGCTGGTACGAACGGGCCAGCAACTGGTGTCGGTCCTTTTCGACAGCTGCTGAAACACGCTCTTGCGTCCGTCTCATGTCGCTCGTCTGTTTGCCATCTGCCGTCCTGACACAACCTCGAATGCTTCTCCTTTGTCCAAGATAGCTCCGTCAGCTGATTGATCCGTGACACACAGCCAGTCAATCAATGGTGGGATGGACCTCGGCAAGATTACACAGTCATCCAGTCTCCCGAAACCTGCTGGGTCACGATCTTGATTTCTGCTTGCAATCAGGATTCAGGCCTTGGCATGCTTTCACGTTAATCATACACAGACGGGCTCATCAGCAAGCGGGAAGTACGACTACGCACCTGCTTCCTCCTTCTAGTCCTGGGCACACCATCGTGGGATTCCCTATTGGAAGCGCCGGCAAAGCCGTTATTGTTTGTGTTCGCTCACTCATTCACTTTTTGTCACTTTTTGCCCTTGGGCGTCTGGGACAATCATTTCCTTATTGCTCAAGAAGTGGTTCTACTATGGCTGGCCATTCAGCGTTGAGGTTGACAATCTCCGCCGGCTGTTTAGAACCGCTTTTATATCACACCTTATTCTTTTTTGCCCCCCGGGGCCCCTGATATGTCTGGGGCAATTGCAAAAGCCCATCGTGACCATGACTGCCGCCGACCTAACCTGCGGCACTTCCGTGCCTCTGTGGTCCTTTCTCCTCGTATCCCAGCGATCTTGGACCGGAAGCCCGGGCTAGCACGTGCGTGCATGCGTAATAGCACCAAGCACACAACCGTTTGCCGGCGAGGCTGATGAAGACAATCTCGACCTGTACTTACTCCACCCAGCCGCTTTTTCTCTCTGCTTTGCTCAGCTGCCAACCAAAGTTTGAACCCCAACGCCATGCAGCCTTACTGAACGACACAACTCTACCTGGGACAACCCCTCAAGCGTACGCTTGTATGGGACAGACAGATGAACAAGAACAACCACGACCCACCGCCGATCTCTACACTGCCACAGGCTGATTTTCATGCAAGGCGTGGCGCACACGCACTACGCTCGCACGTTGAAGACGCATGTCCGCCACATTCCCCCCTCTGTTCCTCTTTTTTCTTTTGCCTCACTCATCGACGATCGAGAATCCGGTATGACGGGACCCTGACTTCAGTTTGGGATTTGCATCCCACAAAATATTGTTCCATCAGGGTGACCATCCAATCCGACTGGTGTCTCCTTGATGGGTGGGAATGATCGACGGGTTCCCGGGCGCGCGTGCCTCACTTGGACTGACGTTTTCCTCCGAGGCACATGGATGGGGTTTGGTCTTCCCCTCAAAATGATACTCTAGCACATTGCGCATCTGATTGTTTGCAGGTAGACAGTCCAAGCCCGTTGTGTCTATCACTTGGTTACTGATTCCGTTTTTTTCTTTTTCATAAAAAAAAAAAGGCGCAAAGGACAGAACTCGTTCATCCTTGGCGCTGATCGGTTACATCAGTCCCATGAGAAACAAGACCCTGCCTGCCTATCTTACCTACGTGCAAAGGGCTCAACCCAACTCTCAACGTCAGGGACAAGACAAGGATAAGGACCGTGTTGGGCCAAACGGGCAAGCGACTATTCTTGGCAGTAAGCCTTGGTGATTCGTGCGCTCAGCTGATGGGTGTTGCGCTATGTCTCTCCTCTCTCCTCGCTCTTCTTCTCCGCCGTTGATACTGGGAGACCCCGGAATCCACCGTTTCCCCCGAGCTGCGAACGGGATTACCCCAGATACCAGATTGGCAGACCCGCTTTTTGATGGTATGATATCACCGCCCACTGCGCCGGGTTGCTGGATGATTGTGAGTGCGTGTGTGAGTGCGTGTGCGAGTGCGTGTGTACATGTCTTCACAATGATGAAAGCGTAGGTCACTGGGGATTATCTGGCTGGACAACACACCGGTGACATCAACGCAACGAGTCTGTAAACCCCATGTTTCCTGGATCTATCTTGATCACGTCGCGCTTGCGCTAGCCGAGGGCGAGTTGGCCGCCCAAGGATGTCGAGTTGATGCAATAGCATTGTCTTTTTGTATTTGCGTATTGGTGGCTCGCTGGATTTTTGGCTGGCGTGTTCACAGCGGTCAGTGTCAAGTACGTTGCCATCGACATTGGCGTTGACGTTGACGCTAAACGTTGCGGAATATCCTCTCCCCCCTCACCGGGTGCGCAGCAGTGAGCCGTGGTGTACCAGTACTTTTTCCGACAGGGATTCACTCCTTTGCATGCCAGTTACTATATACCAACCGCCAACCAAGGGCCCGGTGATCTTGGACGCTAGTACAGCCGCCTATCATGAAGCTAATCTGTGTAACTATGTAATCATGTTATCATAGTTTGGACTTGATTTGCGGCATGGATTGTGAGGACATGTGCCACCACTAGTGATGGTGAATGTTGGTAGTTCTTTGGAGTGAAGGTGAGTGAATAGTAGTGAGCCTATTGGATTGATATCTGTCTGTTTGACGATTGATTGATTGATCGACTTCCAAGTTTATGCTCAGAATGTGTGATGGCGATGAGAGCAGCTTGAGTGAGGTGACGGAGTCAATTAGCCAAGTCAGGTAAAAATGACTGATACCATCGTATAGTACTACAGTACAACCTGCTTGTTTACCTGCTAATAACACTGTTTAGATTGGCTAACCGTCAGTGATTGAAGAGCCTAGTGACATGGTGATATCAATCGGTGTTGTGGAGTGAGTGATTGCGTTGATCAGCACAACGAGCATATTGAGCCATCAGACAGCATCAAGCGTCATCAAGGACCGTTTACGGTATTGATATACTACTAATATCCAGGGCAGCAGTTCAGCAAAGCGACCAACATGTTCTGCAGGGAACCAATGGATGGAGTGACGGTGACACTAGCAGAATGATAGGGGGAAAAGCACTAAACCCAAGCAATTGGCCGATCACAACGCAAATCCTCCAAGCACCAGACATGGAATCACGGAAATGCATCAAAAGATGAAACGCGACACCTCTGGTCGGGCTATCGGGGTAGTCTACATATTCAGTGTGGAGCTTCGATGAGGTACACTACATGTTCGATCTGAAGGGTCGTCTGGGGAGATGGAGCTCCGGGGCCGTGATCGGTGCTAGAGAAAAGTGCCAAGTGTCAAGTGCTAAATGTGTAGGTTGTTTGGTTTAGTCACAACGGGTGGTGGGGCTGGTGAACTATGTGTTTGCTCGTTCTAGAGTCGCTGGGTGAAAAGACTGAAAACAATGCTTGCATAATGCGGCGATCAACCTACGAGCTGGAAACTGGAAGCTATACAAGTTGAAAACGGATCTACGCATTGCGTTGAGGCTTGGGACAAGCTTTGATTTTGGTGGATTCTGTGTGAGCCGACAGACGTGAGGATGAAAGTCAATGTGGATTTCAATACCCTGTGGGCTTTTGTAGTTGCTTTCCTACAAAGAGACTCGGTGTCAGTGACTTCTTGTATCTGGGTGTATGAGACTCGATTCATGTGTCTACAACTTGTATCGTGAACACGCGTTTTGACTTGTGGAGGATTGCGCAGGAGGGTTGAGGGCATGGCTGAGGCAGACTTTGTATCAGCGTTCTGCTTGACCTTGGCTAACAATTTGTTCGAGAAGATTGAACTTACATGGTATTTGATGGAGATTTTCCCAGTATACCTTAATGCCTTGGTTCATGTTTTACGGAGCCTGTAGAAAGGTCGTGTGAATATGTTGAACCACTTCCTCAGGAGTCGTTGACTATCACGTGTTTTTACGTTGCCATTGCCCTTCAATTAAACCCAAGATTCTCTGTTTCTCTCTCGACTACTAACAGACGTCTTTACGGTGCAGACATGAGAAACCGTGCTTCTGTCACACTCTCTTTTCAACAACCTCGGCCCAAGTAAGCCGCGCCAGGGCTGCGCAAAACCCAAACCATAGAGACAAAAATAGCGAACAAAGGTACGACCAAACCTTGCTCGCCTTGACCTACCAGACTGTCTACCTTGACTATTTAGCAGGACACCAGGCACACTAGAGCCCCGCGAATTGGCGCGAGTACCGGCCCGGACGGGAGCGAGTGGAAAGTATATACCGATAAGTTGCTAATATAGCAACGCAACCACAGAGTTGATGCTTGGCTGTGAGTATACCAAGACAAAAGAGCATGACTCACTGCAGAACGATACCGAGATGGGTTTGCGCCCAGACGATGAAGGAATTAAGGTTGGCGGGGAAGTGGGACTCGTATGATAAGCCACCATTACAGCAAATGTGATCTGGAGCACTTGAACGGCATGGGCAATGGTTGGGCGTTGTGTTCTTGGCGGACAACGGGAACGAGTCCGAATGACTGGATCTGGATGGATTCCCCTCGAGCTTAGCCGTGAAGAGGCATTCCGGGAAAGTCTAAATCAGAGAGCCCATGTCTATCTTTCAGCTCTTGGTGGGACGTGGGTGGTTTGCTGGTATTGAGACAGGGTGATAATGGTTGTTGATCTGCCGGTCTGGACTTTGAGTTTGGCATGTCAGTTGTTGATGGGATATGGTAATTGATGTCTCAGTTATCTACTTAGGTCAGACAAGAAAGCTCTCGAAAGTTGGCGATAGTATATGGTTGTGGGAGAGCAAATACCTTTCTCTTCCTTGGTGTCAAACCTCAATCTCAGCCTACGATAGCATTACCACGAACTTGCGATAGTCCTTCATTAAGGTACGGCTTTCTGTATGGAGTTTTCCTAGCCACATTGTTTGACTAGAACGTTTGCACCAAAGGTCTCTACCATTACTTGATATCTTGGGTGAGGGGAATGTTTCCCATATTGTTTGAAACAGATGTCTGAACACAACTCAACACTGCCAAAACATGGACAATCTGTCTATTTTCCTCTTGAGCAGTACTGGAAGCTAACATGGAAGGTTTTCAACAATACTGTTTGGATTGACGACTCAAGTTGATGATTAGAAATTGTGGTTTTCATGCTGCAAGACTTGCACTGATATTGGCGTTCATATATGCAGTAGGCCCGCGTACTTTATCTTACGTAGCAGTTGAGATGACCCATTGCGTTCCTGGAAATCGTATACCCATGTCCACTTGTCACAACATGCTGTGCTTATATTGCTAATTTGACAGATTTGCGTTGGCCTTTATTTTTTTCATTTTTTATATAAAAATTAACATAGCTGGCGTCAGTGTTTGATTGTAAATTCCGAACAGACTCAGAACTTCAAAAGGCTCAACCGAGAACACTAGCAGTATTGAAAAGAATGCCATGATCGTAGGCAATGTCATCATTATTGGGAGGCTTCAAGTAAACCACATTGATGTGTAGTAGCAATCTGCAATGATGGAATCATTAGGCACCGCCCATTCAACCCGGCCGCATTATAGAAGGCTGGTACGAATTTTTACGCAATCGATGGCGAAAAAAGCGCTGAAAAGGCTAGAATCGACGTCGTTAGAGCGGCCTAAAACATATACGAACACATTGGATTCGTTGCGATTGTTTGATAGGAAGAATACAGTGATGCCGTCTCAAGTTCGTTAGAGCGCCACACTTGGGCCCAGCGTTTGCCCCAAGACTGAGCAGATTGTGTGTATACAACAAGTTGATGTGGTGGTCTTGACTCTCCAAATTGGTCCAAGTGGAATTGCTTTGCAGGAGGACTTGTAAAAGTAGAGCCTAATGCGTTCATCGCTATTTCAGACAAAGACTTGACCTTGATCCACTGATCGATTTCGTTTGCAGAGTTGTGATACAGCCCTTCAACTGGCTTTGCTCTGTTAAAAATTTTCTCTACTAGTTGATTTGGCAGCCTTGGTCGCTCCATTGACTGGAATGATCTGCGCCTCGAAGACCTTAACCTCTCATTTAAGCACTTGAAATAACATCTTGCATGGGCGTATTGACCTGTCGTAGTTATCGGCATATGCGCTGGTCTCCTGAGGAGGGAGCATTTGATCAGTCTACAGTATATGCATGGGAATGTTACAATAGCTTAGATCTTGGCTCGAGCAATGTGCTTCAAGACTTTTGTTTCTTTGTATTTTGTGAGCCTGCCTCGTCGTTCGAGCCAGTCTCGGCTGCGCGGGTTTGGTAACCTGTGTTGCTGCTGTAGGAGAGTGAGTGCTTCGGTCCTATCCAATGTTTGTATTGGTTGGTGTTCGGAACTGGTGATCGCAGTAAGTAGGTACATTGTATTTGATGGTTAGAATCGGTGAATTCAGTATGTATCTGTATCAATCGTTCCAGTGTGATCGTCAATCAGATTATGTCCACTCAAGTTTCGGTCTTTTCTTCTTTTCGTCTGGTGAACCGGATAATCAATTCACGCAAAGGACTCGCGCAGCAGCAATATCTTGTTGTCTCGAAGCAGATAAACCCAGATCTGGGTCGTTTTCCATCCACTCTTAAGATGCGTATGAAGGGAAGCAGTGTCAAGAGTCTGTGAACAGCTGCTTGAGTCACCGATCTCAGTGACAGCGGCGAGCTGATCGCTCTCTTGTGTATTCTTGAAGTCTCTTCACTTAGCTCAGAAGCCGAGCTTGACTTTGAACGTCTTTGTGGTGTCTCGAAGAGCACACTGGATCCATCATTGAATCCTTTTGACGACCACAAGCCAGTGTCAGGAAAATGAAAGAGCGAGATTTCTCCTTACCGTCAGTGACATTTGCAACTGTAATGTCACATTGCATTCCAATTTAGAACATGGAGATGCAGGGCTTTGACTCAGCAATGGTGTTTGTGAAGCTGAACATACCTTTGCGCACCAATCCGATGTGGTATGAGTAGCAAGGACCTGAGGCACTTGTGACTGCGTTGCAGAACAACCGCTTGCTCACAAGTACGACCGTGTGGTTTCCTAGCCGATAGCACCTGGGATGGCTGCTGGGTTGTGGTCCTCTGGCTTACATCCTGATTGTCAAACACAAAGCATCAATAGTGCTGTTTGGGAAGGTCAAGCAGCCTTGTTTGCTGGGAAGACAGCTATTTTCTGTAAACACATGGAATAAACATAAACCAGGCTTGCATGTTGGACGTGACGTGGTGCTTCCGTGAGAACAAGTTTCCACATAGCTTTTCGTTTGTCTTGAACTGATTCGCGTTTTGTATTTGGAAGACTGATCGTACAGCACATGCTTAGATCCCTAGCGAGACCTTGTAGTCTTGGTAATCTGCGCTTGATGCTCACAGAGCTGTAGCGTCGACTATCTGAGCATATTCCTCGACGTTGTATCCCGACATCTCTTCATAGCCCTGTTGATTTATGATCGATAGATGGCCATGTGGATCTGTGATCGATTGGCGGTGCCAAGCTCTTAACATTGGCGCAAAGTCGTGTCCAGCCCATTTCCACAATCAGCGTCCCAATTTTGGATAGTAACCCTTTTCTTTTACATTTTGGTCGCTCAGTCTTGGCCGTTCTCGTCCTTCCAGCGATCCAGGTACAACTGCGGACTTCTTGGACCGTCCTTGCCGTACGTCCGGTATGACTCCATTCCTGACCTCACGCGGACGTTATTTGTGACAAACGGTGTGAGCTAGATCATCGAACGAGAATTAGCACATATCTCTCTCCCAAACAGCCACGACACGTCGTTTGCACCAATTGCATAGCAGCAGCAACAGCCGCCACACACTGTCCCAGCCAGATCTCGACAAGCAACCCACCTTGAATGTGTCCAAGTCCTTGGGCACGACAAACGTCCGCACCAAGCTGTAGTCAACAGAATATCCACCCCACTTGTCGTGTGTTCCCATACGTCCTGTGCGCGTTCCCTTGTAGTATCCCTTGTTGATATCCTTTGTAGTAAGCCGCAGCTTGCGAAAGCGCCGGAAGAGCGCCTGCGTTGGTTTGAACATTGTGGGTTGCTGGGCGCAGGAGAGATGGAGTTTTTGAGAATGGCAGTCGAGACGCAAGAGGGGTCGTTTTCGGAGTGAGAGGGCTGCCCAGAGGTTGTGACTTCAACGGCGACGGCAACACTGATTCACGACGTGAAGTCGATGCGGCTCCCAAGCCTGGCGTGGATTTTGAGAAAGTCGCGGCAGGCATTAGCGCGTTCATCGCCAACCAAAAAAAACAAAAAAGGTTACAAGGTACCTGGACGCTCTAGTGGACCCTCGGTACGTACACTTACCCCAGCACCGATAAGAAACCGATAAGCCGACTACCCCAAGAAAAAAGATTTTGGACTCCCTGTTGCAACTTTCCCCGCTGGCGGCTTGCTTGTAATTTATCTTTGCATCTATCGACGCACCGCGATATTTGCTCTTCTTCTTTCCCCCCCCCCCAGCCAGGAGCAAAATCACGGCATATACCACCACCCACTATGCCTGGTCGCCAATCTCACGGCCGCTCCTTGATGGGCAGTGGCCCAAAATCCAACAAACCGAAGCAGCAAAAATCAAAGACCAAGTCCCGCGCACACGCCCTCGACGCCTTTGCCATTGCTGCGAAGCAGCTCGAGCCGGAGCGAGTTTCACGCCGCGGAAGAGATCTGGGCCTTGACCCCGAGCGAGAGTCAAGAGGAGGTGGCGGCGGGGGCAAGCACAGAAGGGACGATGACGACGACGAGGATGGAGACAGCGACGAAGATGAGGATGAGGGGCCACAAAAGAAGCGCGCAAGACAATCTGCATTCGGTGACGATGAGGATGACGACCAGAGCGGCGGTGGAGAAGGAGGGAGCGATAGTGAAGGAAACGAATGGCATGTCGGTGTAAACGCGGATGACGACGATTCCGAGCTCGACAGTGACGAAGCGTTTGGCGAGAGCGACGACGAAAAGTTTGAGGGCTACACATTCCGTGGAAGCAAATCACAAAAGGACGCGAAAAATGGCGACGATGATGCCGATGATGATGATGACGAGTCGCTCGGCTCTGATGCGATCGATCTTGCCGATGCCCTGGACCAGTCTTCTGGAAGCGAGGACGAGGACGATGAGGGCTCGGCTGGAGACACAGAGTCGGGCTCAGAGGAAGACTCGGAAGAGGACTCGGAACAAGATGAGTCTGAGGACGAGACTGATCCATCCAAAGTTGGAGAGCTACGGAACCTCATCAAAGGCTTTGCTGAGACCAACAAGAATGATGATGCAGATGCAGTGCCATCCATGAAACAGACCATCAGCTTGGACGACCTAGGACTGGCTTCTGTCAAGGACCCGCTCATCAAAAAATCGGTCAAGTTGATGAAGAAGGAGGACAAGTCCGACGCTACGAAAAAGAGCTCTTCCAAAAGGCTGGACGTACCGCTGCCGAGAAGGCAACAGGATCAGTTGCTCCGCGCTGCCGCTTACGAAAAGACCAACGAAACATTGGACCGATGGAACGACACGGTCAAGCACAACCGCCGAGCCGACCATCTCATGTTCCCACTCGCCCACACCCTCCATGACGCAGGCCTCGACAACAGCGAGCTGCTGCCGCTCACCAAGAAAACTGCCGGCACAGAACTGGAGCAGACAATTTTGTCCATCATGGAAGAGTCTGGTCTGGGTGCTACTGCCGCATCCAACAAAAAGGCCGAGCAAAAGGCGGACGATGAGAACGAAGAGCAGACCATTTCCCGCGCTGATCTCAAGGACCTCTGGGCACAGCGCCGAAAGGACCGTGAGCTCCAGTCTCGCGAGCAATCCCGCGCCAAGCGCATCAAGAAGATCAAGTCCAAGACATACCGCAGGATCCACCGCAAGGAAAGGCTAGGAGACGAGGCAGCAGAGTTGGAGGTCATGCGGGAGAATGGCGAGATTGATTCCGAAGAGGAGCGGGAGGCGGCGCACCGGAGGAGAGCTCTGGAGCGAGTCGGTGCAAGGCACAAGGAGAGCAAATGGGCCAAGATGGGCTCCAAGGCTGGACGAGCCGCCTGGGACGACGACTATCGTGCAGGTCTGACTGACATGGCTCGAAGGAATGAAGAGTTGAGGAAGCGCGTCGAAGGAGAGACCACCAGGGGCAGTGACGACGACGATGAGTCTGACTTTGATGGCTCTGAAGACGAGGAGGCCGGAAACGCGCGCCTGCTTCGGCAGCTGGATGCTGCGGATGGCGCTGAGAGCGATGGCGACCACCCTCACTCGAACCTCATGAAGTTGGCCTTCATGCAACGAGCTGAGGCGCAGCGCAAGCAGCTCAACGACGACATGGCTGCACAACTCCGACGAGATCTGGAAGACCCGGATGGTGATAGAGAAGAAGAAGAAGATGACGACACCGAGGCCCAAGTTGGGCGGAGGACATTTGGCGCGGGCCAAGACAAGAAGACTCCGAAGGCTGTGACGAAGGCATCTGCACCGCCAGCTGGTGCTCTCAGCAACGGATCAAAGACCAAGTCATCAGCATACACAGCGGCGGTAGAGCCGGTCGAGACCGCCTCGGTTCCGGGCGCGGCAGGATCCTGGGCTAAGGCTGGAAAGTCGGCTGTCGACGAGCGCAAGAAGGGCAGAAAGAGCGCCAGTCGTGCAGAGGTTGCAGAGCTGGACCTGACGGGGGCTGAGCCTCTTGCTCTTGCAGTCAAGGCATCCGCAGCACAAAAGCCAGCAAAGACAAAGAAGGCTTCCAAGGACAGCACCAACGGGGTTTCAGCCCTTGCCGAGGAAGGTGACTCGTCGGATGATGAGATCCATCTGCCGCTCGCGCTTCGTGACCACGAGCTTGTCAGCCGTGCCTTTGGAGGCGAGGATGTTGTGGCAGAATTCGAGGCTGAGAAGGAGGCCATCATGTCTGACGACGACGAAAAGATGATTGACAACACTATGCCTGGCTGGGGCAGCTGGACAGGCGATGGCGTAAGCAAGCGGGCGCAAAAGCGCAACAAGGGCAAGGTCATGACCAAGAAGGAGGGCATCAAGAAGAAGGACCGCAAGGACGCCAAGCTCCAAAAGGTCATTTTGAACGAGAAGCGAATTCGCAAGGTACGTCCACTTTGTCGGCTGTTTGCCGTGTATTCATTCCACTTCTTCTTCTTCCTCCAACACTGGTACTGATACACAACTTTTCCTGTAGAACGAGAAGTACCTCGCCTCTCAGCTACCGCATCCTTTCGAGTCCCGACAGCAGTACGAGAGATCACTCCGTCTGCCAGTTGGCCCTGAATGGATGACCAAGGAGTCCTTCCAGCAGGCCACCAAGCCCAGGGTCATTGTCAAGCAAGGAATCATTGCACCCATGGCCAAGCCTATTATCTAGAAGTCGTGTCGTACGGGGCATGCCAACTTGATGGTCCAGCATGTGCGAAGCGAGAAGCCCATGCCGCTGGCGCAATATATCAAACAGAAGATTCGAGACTTTAATGTTCAAGGAAAAAGACCATGCAGTGCCACGTTCAAGATGCCAGCAAAATGCACGATGCCGTCAACAGAGAAATTGCAGTACATATCCCCCGCGTATAGAATTTTCGTCGATTGCTTGCCATGACTGGTTTGCGCGCGCGCAGAGGCTCGTCTTGACTGTTGCCGGCGTCGATGACCACGCCGCGAGCGATTACTGCACTGAGGCTACTATCCACAGTTGCCATAGGGACCCAATTTTCCACGAGTCTCCCGGACGTTTCGCTCCGTCTTGGACGTGCAGAGAAAAAGGTGTCGCAGGCAGGAAAAGGAGCCACTGCAGAACGCAGCGTGCTCTTTTACCGGTGCGAGGCAAGGTTCATAAGACTTTGCCCATGGCTCCACCATGACGTCCCGAGAGGACATGGCATTTTGAGCCGCCCTGACCGTGTTCTGTGCCGATCGTTTCTGCTCTGGCTCCCGCCGTGGGGCCTCGTGTCAGGTGAAGGATATTCCTGGGAACGCTGCCGACCAGGGGCGAGGACCAGAGACAGCCAGAGAACAGCCAGACAGCGCGAGCCAAGAACAGCCGGCCCTTCCCACTGGTGCAGGGCTACGATCTGGTGGAGACGCCACAGGCGCCGCAGCGCAAGCGGTTGTGTGGGTTTTCACAGAGCCGCATGCCAGACTCGGTAGCGTCGTGAAGGGCCAAAGCAGATCTTGACTGGATACGGCGGTGCCATTGGCCGCCGTGACATGTCCCACTCCAAGTTGCGTTTTGCCTTTTCTCGCATCCTCGCATCCTGCGGTACATCGTAGCAGTTGGCAACTTTGCAACAAGCAACGCCGCGGAGACTGGCTAGCACGCGTGGACGCTGGGCTAGCAAGGTCCACAGCATTGCTTATACTGCGGGTACAATTGTCGTTTGGACCGGACAGAAGCTCCGGCAAATTGGTCTGGTTTTTTTTGTTTTTTTGTTTTTTTGTTCTGGGGCTTCACTGGCAGCCTCTTATCGAGTGTATTCACCATGACATGAGTGCTCGACCAGCGCAAAGAATGGACAAGGCAGACCGTTGGGGACGCCATGATCGGGCAACATGCGACAAGATCAGATTATTGTCCACATGGCGAACCGGCGCATAACCTCCGTGCTGTCTCTGGTACGCGGCCTGCTTCTGCCACTTTGCTATGGTACGTCAGGGAGAAAAGGGTAAATGTGGATCACAGTACTCTGTTGCTGTGTTTCCAAATGGCCAAGCAAGTATAAAAGTACATCAACTCGGAGGGCCGCCGTCTTGGTTGGGCAACGACAGGTCCTTAGGCAGTCGATGCTCTTGCTTCTCTTCCTCTTTTCCCACTATCATTCTCGCAAGTCTGTACCCGACTTGGTTTTAGTCTCTAAAGACTCAAAAGTCGTCCGTCTCACCATCACCATTCACCACTGTTTCCGTTGTCCATCTGCTTGGTGACTCTAGACTCGGGTTTCTTGTTGCCATCCAATCACCAGCACACACTTTTGCAACCATCGACAGACACGCTCTTGAGCCTCCACCAGTAGCCAAGACTCGACCCGCCATGGCATCTCAGCAGGGCCAAGACGAGCCCAACAAGGCCCGCGGCCAACCCAGCCGCGGCTCGTCCAAAGGCGACGAACGCCAGCCACAGAAACTGCAACAACAACAACAACAACAAGAAAAAGGGCCAGTGCGCCCGCTCCAGCAACGCTCCCGCACCGCTTCGAGCGCTCTGGGTGACCTCCAAGCCGACCCAGACAACTCGAACCGCCTCGAGAACATCATGACCCAACTCGACGAGCAAGGCCGCGCCGAACTTGCCGAGCTCGCCGCGCAAATCGCCACGGGCGCACGGCGCAAGGGCCGCATCTCGCAGGAGGAAGAGTACCGCGAGCAGAACCCGTGGTACGACCAGCCCAAGGAGAAGCCGCTGTTCAGTCTGGGCGAGACACTGCCGCGAGGCCGGCCCGGGGACCGCGGCGGCAGCGCTGATGACGACGGCCAAAGCGACGCGGCTGCCACGCCGCCAACCAACAACGAGCGGTCCAAGGGCCACCCTGTGTTTAGTCTGGGCGAGCCGCTGCCGAGGCGGGTCCGGAGGTTCAACACCAACACGACGCCCAACGGGAAGAATGCAGAGGATGACCTCGAGCAAGGGCTGCGGAGACGGCCCACTCGCGATGCTGGCAGCCGAAAGAACACGGGAACGGGCCACCACCAGCAGCAGCAGCAGCAGCAGCAGCAGCAGCAGCAGCAGTTAAAAGAACAACAGTATCACCAACACCAGCAACGACACCACCATGAGCAACAGCCAAGCAAAGCTCACACATCCCCGCCAGACCCGAATCGTTCAGACGGAACGCTCGCCGAGCCACAGGACGACCTCTCTGCCTCCACGTCCACCTGCACCAACACCTCCCTCGGCCACAACACCGCCAACAACACAGACAAAAACTCCAAACCCCACCGCGACGAGCAGACCCAAGGCAGCGACCTGGCACATGACTTCCAGATCGACGGCGACATCATTGGCGGCCAGCGCGAGGGTGATGCCGTCGAGCAAGGCTTGGTCGACCCCAACGTCATGCGCAACAGATGGGCCCGCATCCGCGCCAAGTACCCCGAGCCCCTCGCCGAGTTCCTCTGCACCGCCACGAGCGTCTTCCTCGGCCTGACGGGCACCCTGAGCGTCAACCTCTCGCAGAACCAGTCGCAGCAGTACGGCACCTACGAGACCCTCTGCTGGGCCTGGGGCCTGGCCTTTATGTTTGGCATTTACCTCGGCGGTGGTGTGTCAGGAGCGCACATGAACCCAGCCATTTCCGTCTCCCTGGCAATCTTTCGCGGGTTCCCGTGGAAGCGGTGCTATGTCTACGTTCTCGTGCAAATCTTTGCCGCCTTTGCCGGCGCCGCGCTCGCATATGCCATCTACGCCGATGCCATCCACCAGGTCGACCCAGACATGACGAGCACGTACTCGAGTTTCTTCTCCGTACGCAAGCCCTGGGTATCCCCGGCCACCGGCTTCTTCAACGAGTTCCTTGGCGGCGCGGTCATCATGGTCGCTGTGCTCTCGCTCGGTGACGACCAGAACAACCCGCCGGGCGCGGGCATGCACGCTTTCATCCTGGGACTGCTCGTTACCGTGCTCAAGATGACGCTGGGGTATAACACCGGTGCCTCGCTCAGCCCGGCGTCGGACTTGGGCCCTCGTCTCGTCGCGTACGCCGCGGGTTACAAGATCGAGCCATTGTGGAAGACGGGCTGGTGGTTCTATGGCCCGTGGGCGGGGACCATGTCGGGTGCCATTGTCGGGTGCACACTGTACGATGCCGTGGTGTTTGTGGGCAGCGAGTCGCCTGTCAACTACCGCTGGTCTCAAGAGAAGCAAGTATGGCGAGCCTTGTTTCACAAGAAGAAGTGAGGGAGGCAGCAGATTTCTCTCGTTTCAGTAGTATGGGACATGAATTCACCTTGCTGGCTATATGTTTAGGAGGAGGGCAACAATGGCGTTTACACAATGGCGCTACGCGAAGGAAAGAAAAAAAAAAGAAACAAAACGAAAACAAAAAACAAACAAAAAAACAAAGAGGGTGGTATCTTTATGACAATGAATACTGCGGTCTAGAGTAGACCGAATCTATGTGATCAGTCTGCCACCATGCACAATGAATGCGCTTCTCCGTCAGTGTTGTCCCAACAAATGAAACCCAAGTTCCTGGATCCAGTCCAGCAAACGTCAAACGCTGCAATACCAACCATATCCTTCCCTGACCGTTCTGAACGCCGCCAAAGAAAAGTATCCCAAGAAGCGCCTTTCCCAGAGCCTTTCTGAATATATCTAGCCCTCCAAACTCCCAACCCAAATGGCTACCGGAGCCAGCGAAAATATACAAGCGATCCCCTCGTCATGTGCATGAATCAGTTTCAATGGGGTGGGTTCCTGTCAGGTGAGTGAGTAGTCACAACCACAGTTGGGAGGGGGGGGGAGGGAGGGGAGGGGAGGGTTTGCCGAAATGCAGCACGTCGCAGCAAAGGACCACGCAATCTTTCTACTTGGCCAGCTTGCCTCCACCACGCTTCTCATTGACCTTCTTGGAAGTGGCACGAGTCTTGCAGTCATAACAGTCGCCAGTCTTCTTCTCAATGTCGTGCTTGGAGTCGGGCCCAAGACAGGTTTTCTTGCCGCAAGCCTTGACACCCTTCATGGAGGTGTGGCCGCAAGAGTACTTGTAGTCGGTCTGCTTGCACATGGTTGCTAATTTGCGCGAGGTTCTTCTTGTATGTATGTGTGTGTGTGTGTGTGTGTGTGTGTGTGTGTGTGTGTGTGTGTGTTTTGTTCGACTTGCCGTCTTGAGGAGTGCGTGAGCTGGAGGGAGAGATCGAAGAGAGGCTGCGAAGAATCGGAAGTAGAGTGCTTGCCACTGTTGTTGTTGTTGTTGTTGTTGTTGTTGTTGTGTGTGTGTATGTGCGTAGAGAGGTGTCTGATTTGCGGTCTGATGTCTTGCTTGTCTGCTGAGTCCTTTTTTTCATCCACCTAGAAGCGGGAATAGAACTGCGCTTGTTTTATATTGCTGGTTTGGTCGTGACCGTCGTGCAGGATGCTGTGCTCGTTCGATTTCGAGTTCAATGGCTATGTCCCAAGAACCATGGTACCATTGTCTTTGCCCATTCACCAGCATCTTTGCAAAGACAAAGACCAAAGACTGCCTGTTTGGAGATGTTCCAAAAGGTGCCAACGGTCCAAGAAACCATCAAAGAACAATTGTCCAGAAACAAGGCCAATGTCCCAAAAAACCCGTAAAGGCCAAGGTCCGGCACCGCTCAAAGACAGACGTTGCCTTGGTTTGTTTCCGATAGAGGTTGGAAGACAGGAAAAAGGCCCCCCCCCCCAAAAAAAAGCGCTGTAAATATATCAACAAGTGAATGAGCATTGTTGAGCATCCGTTGGAT
>KZ678752.1:0-18265 GCA_003019895.1 Coniella lustricola
GGATGAAATGCAAAAGAAACAGCAAATTCTCCAAGCAAGGAATTGAGAAACTGAACGCCAAGCGTTGAAAGGGCTTCCCAAAAGGGTTCTGAATAGGTGGTTCCATGTTCTTTGGCATGATTGCAGACTGGACAAAGACGTGCAATTGTAGCGTCGCTGGGCTCGAGACAAAGGACCACGAGCGCCACAGGCTTTGGTCATGGCCTGGACCGCTGCCATCTACCTATGCAGACAGACAAAATAGAGAATTGGCAATGAATTGGGTTTACCCGGAAATATTGGGTCCTTGGCCCCCAGCATCTTCAACACTGGCCCGTAAACTTCCCATGGAATACTCACATCCTCCATGACAACCACCACCATTCCACACTCTCAACTCACAGCAGCCCATCGCTAAAAACATCAATCGCGTCTGCAAACGCCGCCGCAATCTCGGCCGCCAGCGCCTGGCCCGTCGTGACCAGATCCGCAGGCAACTTGCTGACAATCGCACCACTAAAGTCCGCGGACGCGCTCTTCTGCTGCTCCAAGTTCAGCAGCACGATGCCCGTCAAGAGATCCTTGTCGAAGTCGGGCTTTGCCGCCACAATCGTCGTCAGCGACGCATTGACATACGTGACGAGCTCGTAGACATCCACGCCGACGGTGAAGGCCTCGAGCGCGGTCAGGTTGGCTGATTGCTGGGCGGTCGAGGTGCCCGCGTTGATGGTCGAGAGCAGGCTTGTGGACTCGACAATGATGGGGATCGCGCTGAGGATGCCGCCGTTCCAGCTTGCTACTGTGTCGGTGAGGGCGATGGTGGAGTTTTGGATGGCCGTTATGGCGGCTACGATGGCGGCGCCGTCGCCGAGGACGGTCGTTGCTGTGAGGGTGAGGGCGGAGAGGAGCTTGAAGGCCAACATGGTGAGGTATTCTGCTGGAATAGAACGGTACTGTGCGAGCAGCGACGCTGGTAATAGCAGCAGCCAGTCCGTAGCTGGTGAGCGTTGGCTAGATGAAGAGAGTTATCGATGAGTGTAGGGACTCAGCATCGTGAGACGGCAGACCTGTTCTTATACAAATTCCAGCAGCATCAAGAACCAAAACCATACCACAACAACCTATACACATCCTCATTGGAATCAGTGGGCTAAACCCCGCGGAACCCATGCCTTCAACGTCAACCACCCATATCAATGTTCCCAACGCAAAAACGCCACATGTCCAGGGACACAGAACCCAAATAAGCTTGATTCACTCTCCGCCGATGCATTGCCCCTTTGGTCACCTACACCGTGCCATCCTCACGGCCAAGTCTCCAACGTCCCATCCACAGCAGAGTCGCTCCCGTGGCCATCCAAGTACGCATATGCGTGAGCTGAACAATACCACCCAACGCGGAAACGCAATGTTATAGTACCACCACCTCCATCACGACCCATCCATTCTCCACATCCCTCTACGCAGCACGTCTCGTCTACTGTATGTATGTGTGGGATTTTCGGCCGAAGGCACGGGGCTATGGGCAAGGAAACGGAATAGCCTACCTGCTCTGCCCCCTGCGCGAGGATGATCCCATTTGCGGGGAAAAGGACGATCAATGCGCCTCGCGGTGCGGGCTGCAGCAGAGAGAATCCGGGGAAAATACTTGGCCTTCCCACGCTCTCCACGTGGAACCGCGGTTGACTCTGGGTGTTTTGTAGATGGGCATGGACATGTGAAAGCAGCGCGCGGTTCACGGACTGAAGGATGGGATCCGGACGAAGACTCCTTGCCACTTCTTGGTTGTTGTGGCGTTCTGTTGATTATCGACATGTCTAGCTGCTCTTTATGGATTATGTTTCTACTGACTCCTCCGATCGAGGTTGAGAAGAATGAATATTCGAGGAAGCGATTCTAGAGCATGCCCTCGCTCGACGTGGTCCGGGTGGTTTGCCACTCTGCGTATTCGACGAGCTTCCTGTGACTGAGGTTTAATATAGGCACAACACAAGATCTATTGGCAAAAACCAAAACCAAAACCAAAACCAGGAAGAAAAAAAAAGGAAAAAAAAAAAGAAAGAAAAAAAAGGCAGCCAAACGAAGCCCGTACACACCGTGCTCATTTCTTGTGTTTTGTGCAGTGCCATCTTTGTCTCTCCCCAGCACCAGCCATCCATGGCTTGTTTGTTAGCTTTTCAACCACAAAAAGAATCCATGGTTATCCAGTACACACACCACACTCTACCTCTTCACACCATTCGCCTTGGCATTCTCCCTCACCAACCCCACCGCCTCAAGGATGACATCCTCGCCCCGCCGCCACGTATATAGCTTCACGTCGATCCTGTCCAAGGTCTCGCGCGCCCTCTCCAACCGCCGCCACCAAAGCTCCAGTTTCTTGTTGGCCGGGTTATATTGGCCCTGCCCTTGCTGCCCTGGCTGGCCTTGCTGATGATGAAACGAAGATGAAGAAGTCATGGTATTTCCAGCAGATGCCGGTCCAAGCATTGAGTCAAACGTCATAGACGTAGTACTTCCCCCGGTGTTGACTCTACTAGGCGTTGCAAACCGCGGGTCCGGCCCCAGTGATGGTGATGATGATGATGATAAGGAGACATTCCCGTTCAGATCCAGCTTCTCGATGTCAGGGTTCGAGTTAGAGTGGCGCAGGGCACGCGAGCGCGGACTGAGGTTGAGGAGAGGTGTTGCGCGACGGCGTGGCGGTGGCGGTGGCGGAGGTGGTTGTTTTGAGGTCGACACGGAAGAGTTTGATCTGGGTGACGGTGACGGTTTGCTAGTTGGTGTGTTTGCGGATTGGTTATTGCTGTTTTTGCTCTTGTTACTCGAGATAGAACCGCCATAACTTGCACTCCGCTCAGAAACTGCCCCTATGCTCTGCTGGGACGAATTGTGCATCTGTGCCAGAGGATGCATCAAGGTGTTTTGGATCTGGGCTGTCAAGGCTTTCCTCGGTGGCACAGGAGGACCGCCGCTCTTAGCAACATCCAACCCATTGCCGTTGCTGCTCAACCCAGGAGCAGCCTCGCCCTTGAGAGCAGCCGGCTTGTTAGGCCGCGGCGGCGGCGCTTTCTTAGAAGCGGCATCCAGTGACAAGACATCCTGCGTGCCTGAAGTCTTCTTCTTGATCTGCTCCAGCTTGTCCTGTTCGCTCGAGCCCATCGGCTCCGGCTCGTCCGAAAAGTCAATGAGCGTGCCCTCGGCCGGCCCCTCCCGCTTCGGAGGCTCACTCAGTGTTCGCGGCGGCAGGTTTGGCCTCGGGTCGTGTCTAGGACTGCGAGAGCTTGCCCGCTGTGGTGCTTGCGGCGAGAAGCCGTTGACGGCAGCGTCGAAGTAGCCTGCTTGTTCGGGCGTCGTGACGTCGCGAATGAAGATGGCGAGGATGCGGCCTGGGTGTGCAACGGCCAGGTCCGTGTACACCTCCAAATCAGCTTCGCCGCTATCTCCCACAAGCATGAATCTGCGCTGGGGGAAATCGCGCAGGATCCGTTCGAGCGTGCCCTTTTTTCGCTCGGCTACGGGCTCGAAGATACCCTGCAACATGCCGCTGTACTGCTTCAAGTGAAGAGAACCAGGCGGAACCTCGGCGTTGCGGAAGAAGGTCGCGATGACTGGGAACAGCTGCCAGGGACTGTTGGAGCAGTAGTGGAACTGGACGCCCATTCTATGAAGCTCGCCGTACCACTCTCTGACGCCGTCGACGGTGAGGCCCTTCAAATCGCGAATAAACGTGTTGCGGAAGATCTCGCGAGCACCGAGTGCAATGCTTGAGTGTTTGATAGTGTCGTCAATGTCGCTAATGACACTGATTCCTTCCTCTGCAATAATCTCAACCTTTTGCACAGTGGAAAGATGCTCGTTGGCCAGCACGCGCACATGCGTGGGGACAAAGTCCAGTGCAGCTCTCATGGTGAAGTGGCCAGCATCGTTTGTCTCCACCGTCCGGGACTGCGACTGGCTTTCGTTGTAGAAGAAGAGCGTGACTGCATGGTTTGTCATGGGTGTGGTCAAAAAGGGACCAAGACGAGCCATCAGATTGGCATTGGCCACTGCCAGCTCGCCTTCGGTGAGTTCCTGTGCTGCGGCTTGGCCAGCCGTCGGTCGCGTGCTGAGGCTGGGCGAAGGCATCCCCACCGACCAAGGCGCACTGCGGTTGCTGCTGCGGTACGTGGACACGGAAACAGCCCCTTCTCCGTCCGAGTCGTCTTCCTGAGGCCGCTCGCTGTATCCGCCTCTGACGGCAGCTTCCTTCTCGGCCTGTCCCCGTCGCATAATCTCCTGCGCCTCCTGGTCAATCTTTTGCTGCTCCCTCAGCTCTTCGCGCTCCTCGTGGCTGGTGTGAAGATCGTGTACATGGCCAGCGTCCTGATGGGTCGGTTGCGGAATGCCGCTGAGTCTCCTTGCCAAACCAATGAGGATCCTGTTTTTGCGCGTCATGGGGCCTCTGTGCGGGAAATAGAACCATCCGCGGACATCAACGTCCACCACGGCCTTCTTGTCCTCTTCGCGCGCCCATTTGAGCCTCCAGTAATCCTCGTCGCTCTGCGCCTGCTCGGCCACGTCCTCCTCACTGGCGGTTCGTATTTTCGACCCGTCATCACGAAACTGCCTGGTATGTCTCTTTGCGTACGACGGGAAAATTACCAGCTCCTCCTCGCCTCTCGTCACGATTTCCACATCGGGAAACGATCCCGGTATCGAGATCTTGTAGCTCGCGTCATCGGCGTCCACCACGCCGCGCACGCGCGTATTGTCGTACTGGTTCCGAATCTCGCTGGCTGTCGCCACTCCAGCGGCGTACACGCTCTTTGCTAGCGCAGCAATCTTCCGACGTCTGGTTCCTGGTTCGCGCGAGCCGTACGGATCAGCGCCATAGCCACCGCCAGCGCTGCCGCTGGTGCTCCCGGCGCCCCACTGCGACATCTTGTCGGGGTCTTTCCCGTCGTCGCCCGTTGGTGAGGTGGAGGAGGAGGACTTGAGCGCTACCTCATTGCCCTGGCGCAGCTGCCGGTGACTCTTGTGGTGTCTGGCAAGGCTGGACGGACGCGGCGGGCCCAGGAGGAGACGGCGGCTCTGCTGAGCCGCGCGAGCAAAGCTGTCCAGCCAGCGGGTCCCAGCGAGACGACGGCTCTGGCGGGTGAGGATGTAGCGGTAGACGCGTGACTGCAGGCGGTGCTTGTAGTAAGGTAGGGTGTCGAGGTGGAAATCGAGCAGGCGCTCGCGGTATCGCTGGCGAAAGGCACGCGGCGAGAGGTAGCGCAAGAGCTTGCTCTGTTGCTTGATGGGTTTGGCAGGGTCTCGTACAGGGCGGAGGAGGCCAACGTAGGGTCGGAGGGATCGAAAGGGTCGGAAGGGCCTGAAGGGAGCCACTTTGTCGGTCGGTGGTGGATTTGAGAGGATGGATCGGAGCCGTTCTCTCTTCTCTTTCCGCACAGCCTTGTTTGCTTGATGGCTCTGCTGGATATTTCGACCTCGTCTCAGAATGGTGATTCGCAGGTCGGCTTCTCGCGGCTTGGTGCCAGAGAAGAAGAGAAAGTCGGGATCTGGCAGTCCACGACAGTTGAGCCTGGACAGGAAGTGCAGAGAAGTGGAAAGTCTGGGTTTTCGAGGGATAAGCAGCGGTGGTTTGGTGGTCGTCGTATTGGGTGGCAGCGGTGGTGGTGGTGGCAGCACAGCACCGCATCGTCACTGGCATGCAGAAGCTACAAGGAGCCCAGGCGGTGCCAATAGGGGCCACGAGCCGCTGCAGTGCTCCAGCATTAGCGCTCCAACGCGGCGCTGCGTTCTCGCCAGCTGCCTGTAGCAGCAGCAGCAGCCGTTACGTCATCTGACGTACTGGCATATCCCTGCTAGCAATCCTGGCTATGGTGTTCCGAATATCATCACCACACACTCACTGCCGCGGCCAACAGTCACCACTAACTACTACCACTATTACCACATTCGACCAGGCCAGCTAGCAAGACAGAGGCACACGTCTGTCCGACCCGATATGAATCAACAGGAAGTGCTGATTCTCAAGAAGGCAAGTGGCCTTTTCAGCAAGCCCGAGACAATTGACTTGCTACCCTCTGCGGCCGCCGAGGACCACGCCCATTCGCCATCAAGGCTGATCACGCGAGCTCAGAGACGGTGGTGCATGGGGACCTTTTCCTTGGAATAAATCCTACTGTTTCGGACCACAAGCCTTGCACTATGTGAAAGTACAGCACACCAGATCACAAAAAAAAAAACACAAAAGTTAAGCCATTGTATGCACTAGACCCCCTTCTTGTATACAAGGAGCAGCCACAGCTCCAAGACAGCCTCGCGGTGCTGGACGAGTAGTACAGACTCGAATAGTCTCGACGTTGCCGGGTATTATGCCACCACTCCTCCAATCACCTGTTGATGTCTCTTCACCTCTTCTTCTTGGACCCGCCAGCCTTGAACCCTCCGCCAGCCTTTGATCCGCCAGCTCTCGACCCGCCTGCCTTGGAGCCGCCTACCTTGGGCACCCTCGCCTTGGCCTTGGCAGCCTTGAAGGCCGGTCCGTTCTTGACCTTGTCCTTGGTGGCCTTCTTCTTGTCCTTCTTGAACTCCAACACGGCGCCCTTGCCCGCCCGCTCCGCCGCTCCCTTCTTCCACACCTTACCCTCCTTGCGCTCCGACTTGGCGTCCAGCTTCTTCTTGTCCTTGTTGCTCAGCTTGCCATTCGCGTGCTTGCCCTTCATCTTCGCCCGATCGCCATTCAACTCGGCACGACCCGCCTCCTTGGCAGCATCCTTGTCCCGCTCCGTCTCGAACCACGTGCGCTTGGGCCGGCCCTTGATCTCATCCTCGTGGCGGATCAGGTTCTCGCCCTTGGCCACCTGCATCTCAATGTGCTGCATCTGCTTCTCTTCCTTCTCCTCAGCCTGGATCATCTCCACTTCATCCTCCATGTCGTCAATCTGCGCCTGGAACTTGTCTGCTTCCGCTGCATCAATGATGCGACTGCTGATTTTGGCGCCCTGTGACTTGCCGGCCTTGACGGCAGCCTTGACCACCTTGCGGTCAGGCTCCGCCGCCAGCGTGATGGCGATACCACTACGTCCAGCACGGGCGGTACGACCGACTCTGTGTAGATAGATCTCCACCGTCTGCGGTGCCTCGTAGTTGATGACCGTGTCGACGCCCTTGATATCAAGACCACGCGAGGCCAAGTCTGTAGCCAAGAGGAAGTTGACCTTGCCATCACGGAAGGCCTCAACACTGGCAATACGCTGTGTCTGGTTCATGCTACCGTGTAGCTCTGCGCAGGAGAGCCCCATGAGACCAAAGATGATACGCACCTCGTGTGCAATCTTCTTTTGACGGAAGAAAATGATGACGCGTTCCTGGTAGAGGTTCTTGACAATGTAGAGCAAGTAGCCCATCCGCGCGTCCTCACGGCCGGGTCGCAGACGGACAAACTCTTGCGTAAGGGTGTTGACTGTCTTGCGCTGCGAGTCGACCATGACCCGGACAGGCTTGTTCATGCCAAGACGAATAAGCTTGTCGACCGAGGACGTCATGGTGGCTGAGAACAGCATGGTCTGGCGAGACTTCGGGAGTGTGGTGAGAATCTCGTTGAGTTCGTCGGCGAATCCATCTTCCAGCATTCGATCGGCTTCGTCCAGCACCAGGATCTCGACGGTCTCGACGGCAAAGCTGGCAGAGTTGCGCATGTGATCAATGAAACGACCAGGAGTGGCAATCACCACATCTGGTCGCAGCCGCAGTTCCGCTTCCTGCACCTTGAGGCTGAGACCACCCACCGCCAAACAGAACTTGATGTCTGTGTGGCTGGCAAGCTTGGTGGCCACCGAGTGACCCTGTATGGCCAGCTCACGAGTAGGAGTGAGAATGACCACACGTGTGGTTGGGACCTTCTTGGGTCTGTATAGAAGACGTTCCAGAATGGGGACGACAAAGGCCGCCGTCTTTCCTGAACCAGTGACTGCACCACCAACCAGGTCCTTGCCCATCAGTGCAATCGGGATGGCCTTGGCTTGAATGGGGGTAGGCTTCGTGAAACCGACATTTGTGAGGCCACGGAGAATTGGGCGCGATAGCGACATGGTCTGGAAAGAGCCCGCAACCACTTCCTTTTTGCCTGGCTTGGCCTTTTCCTCAGGAGCAAAGAAGGCGTCCCGTTTGGCAGCCTCTTCGGCGTCTTCTTCCTCCGATGCGGAATCGTCACCATGGTCGTCGGGGTGTCCGACCGGCGTGGCCACAGAGTCGTTATCGGAGGCGGCATCATCTTGGTCGTCTTCTGCCGACTTGTCGTTGTCCTCATTCTCGGAGTCGGCATCTGGATCTCTATCACCAGCATCCGACTCCTCCACGTCGGACCCGACGTTCATGCCGAATGCGTCTTCGTTCAGAGCCTCGTCGTCATCGTCAATCTCCTCGTCCAGGTCAATATCGTCGCTCTCATCGTCGGCAGGGATGTCTTCCTCCTCTTCCTCAGCAGCGGCAGAGACATCGGTGATGCCCTCCTTCTTTGCGCGTCTTCTCCGTATTATATCGTCAAGAACGTCCTTCCTCGTCTCTCCCATGGAACTCTTCGCGCCGTCAAAGCCCCAGCCCTCGAACTCCTGGACCAGGTCGTTGTCGCCAGCCACAAACTCAAAGTCCGAGTCCATGGCACCATCGTCTTCGTCCTTCTTTCCCCATATGCCATCCTCTTGGTCTTGCGCAGCAGCAGCCGCCGCCGCCTTCTTGCCCTTCTTGGCCTTCTTGGTCTTGGCCTTCTTCTGTGGCGGGGGCGCAATCTCTTCCTCGGGAACGTCCTCGTTGTCGGAGATGGTGAGGACAAAGTCGTCCTCGGGAGCCTTGCGCTTGGAAGGCGCCATGTTTTCGATGGGAAACGAGTTGATTCGCAGATCAATTTGGTCGTGATGTAATCTTACGGATTCCAGATGCAAGTGTCGTGACTTGAAATCGGATTGGTTTTAGTGATCTGAAGGTTGCAGTTGAGCTGGCCTTGAGGAAGAGAAATTGCAGAAAATGCTGTCGCAAAGACTGGGGACCGTCGCGGCTTCCCCCATCAGCCCAGGCTGGTAGACAGACCCCTGCTCTCGAAACTTTTTTTGCCCTTTCCCCTAGCAGCGGAATAGTGCCGGGCGGTGAGGCAAGCTACAGGGGCTCAACAGCCTGTCTTGCTGCCCCGCACCAGGCCTGCTCCAGTGCTGTTGCCGAGCCCCACGTCCACTGTTGTTCCTGCAAGGTTCAGTGGGTTGATTGGGTAATAGCCCCGCCAATACAGCGCTGCCAGCAAACTGCCTCGCTAGCTCCCAGCGCTCAGCAGTGGCTGTTGGGTGGCCCACGCCCAACGTTGCCGCTCTGCTGGATGAGTCTGATGATTTTGATTTCCAAAAGGCAACTCTGCCCCCGGGCTGCGAAATTAACCCAAACAACGGAGCGTCCACTTCTTCACGAAAAAGCGTTGTCACTTGATTCTTTGCGACACCACCAGCCCGAACGCTCGACTGGGTCCTATTCCCTTGTATTTTCCTTTTTGTTTGTCTGACGTCAAGCAAGCTCTATTCATTTTTGCTACATTTGCCCTTCCAGAGATACCCATCGCCAATTGCCCTTCTTCGCGGTTGGCATCTTTGCTGCACTTGCGCGCCCAACCCGAGTCAGACAGCTTTCTCCCGCCTCGACCTGTCCGCCCACGGCAGAGAAGAACCACAGACACCATGGGTGAATCACGGTGAGTTTTTCCGTCAAACTCGCGCCTCTCCTCTTCTTCAAGGAGGCACGTCGTGCCGTATCGTCGCTCTTGCGATCGTCATGGCAACGAGGAAAAGGAGGCGGGCAGCACCAGTTCGCGAGGTGGTCCAGGCACTAACACTTGATGGCACGCGCACAGGCAAGAGCTCCTGTCATGGATGAACAGCCTGCTCCAGCTCAACATGACCAAGGTTGAGCAATGTGGAACTGGGTGCGTACAGACTTCGCTTTCACGTCCGATCACGACGACCTCGATGTTGCGCGGCAAGCCGTTACTGCCCGTGTCAACACCCCACCACCGTCCTACCCGTCTGCAGCCCCTTTTTTTCCACGACAACTTGAAATCAGATATACATGCCGAGATTGTCAGTTTGTTAATCTAACGAGACGTCACGTGCGATACCACAGTGCTGCCCTCTGCCAGATCTACGACAGTATCTTCCAAGATGTGCCCATGTCCAGGGTCAAGTTCAACGTCAACTCCGAGTATGCCTACATACAGAACTTCAAGGTGTTGCAGAGTAAGTGTCCTGAGTTGCCTTGGCAGTGTCTCTTTGTGTCTGACGCCGTCATCTTGAACGGGCAAGCCAGCATCAAGACTGCACATACTGACCACCAACCACCACCCCAACAGACACCTTCGCCAAGCACCAGATCGACAAGACCGTTCCTGTTCAGGCCCTCGTGAAGTGTAAGATGCAGGACAACCTCGAGTTTCTCCAGTGGACGAAGCGATTCTGGGATCAGTACTACCCGGGCGGAGACTACGATGCTGTCAGCCGTCGCAAGGGTGCTGCCGTGAGCGGTGGCCCTGGTGCTGCTGCGGCGGCGGGTCGCGTTGGGGCAGGTAGCGCTGCCGCACGCCGTGTGGGCGGAAGCACGCCCTCTGGAGGCGCGCGTCTGGGCGTTGCCAAGGCCGGCGGTGGTGCGGCGTCTGCGGCTCTGCAGGCTGAAAACAACACACTCAAGGAGACTGTTGCTGGGTTGGAGCGCGAGCGTGACTTTTACTTCTCCAAGCTGCGCGACATAGAACTGCTCGTGCAGCAGGCTGTCGAGGAAGACCCAGAGCTCGAGAAGCACGAGGATGGCCTGATCAAGCAGATTCAAATGATTCTCTACTCGACAGAGGAGGGCTTCGAGATCCCTGCCGAGGGCGAGGAAGAGGAGGCGGACGACCAGGAAACCTTTTAGGTGGTCTGCGGAGGGTCGCCTGGGACATTCACCTGTGCGCCCGAGTGCCACCTCGGGTTTTTGTATTTCAAAAGCCTGGACTGCAGGAAGAAGCACAAGAAGAAGAGCTGGCGTATACAGTACATGGAAGAAGGTGCAAGAGCCGTCATTTTAATCCCACGACTCTGACAATGCTTGGTTAGGCTAGCTGTTCTTGTTCATGTGCCGCCACGGACGACCGACGAGCAGCAGCAAGCGGAGGGGCGAAGTTGGCTTGGCATTTGTGATTGTACCACGCTGTGGGTTATAAGCACGACTGAAACAAATCTTGATTCCGTTCTTTTCAGGCCTCAGAATCAGATCCAAACTCAAATCCAGGAACAGAACAACCCTGGTATATAACAGACCCAGACATCCGGGTCTCCCGTGAGGTCCACTCGGGTCGCATGCGCAAAACCCACCTTTTGCTGTTGAGGAAACATGGTCATGGTTCTTTCTCCGGCTATTTGGGTAAAGCCTTCACGGTCGTCTTGCATGTTTTGGTAGATTGAAGCGATCCATCATCAGGCATCAAAAAGTCTCGTCAGCAGCCTCATGTCTGTACTGCAGGGCGGCCTTTATTAGTGCCACTGGAGCTACAACCCAGAGACGCCCTGACGCCCCATTTTAGGCTGTCAGCCCCCTGTAAGCCCGTCGCCAAATGCAGTCACAGCGGAGCAGCGACAGCGCACGATAAGCCCCGAATGGGCGGCCAGGCCCCTAAACCGGAAGTGTCTTGGGGCGGTCACAGGTCACGACCACCTGCATGCGCACATGGATTGAATCATTCACGCCAACCCACTTGAACCTGTTTCTTCTCATTCCATTCCTCACCAACACCAACATAACGCAACAACATCCTCACCCATCCGCTTGTTTCAGTAACCATTGTTGTTTCTTCTTTTTGTCCTGTTGATTTTCGATACCCTGCTTGCGTTTGTTCAGCGTTTGACGATACCCTCACGAAAGCTGCGAGAAGCGGAAGGAATTGCTTCGTGTAAGCAATAAGCGAGTGTTCCTTCAGTCCTGCTCGGCTGCTTTGCCATTTCCGAAGCGAGGCATCACGTCTGTCGTTCCAGGCTACATCATCGAAACTCGTCAACGACTCGCCGTTCTCTTCCCGTCCGTTCGACAACTCAAACACAATCCAACACACCGAGAAAGCCGCAGGCCTCGCCGGCTCAGAGGCCATCCACCGCAGCAATGGCACCTCCCATCGAGATATCCATTCCTTCCACTTCTATCGCCTCTCCGTCCGACTCGAAGCCGTTTACACAATACAACATCACTCTGCGCCTTCCTCTCCGCTCCTACGTCTTCCAAAAACGCTACAGCGACTTTGCTGAGCTCAACACCACCCTGACCAAACTCGTTGGCGCCGCGCCTCCCGCTCCGTTACCAGCCAAACACTGGTTTAAGAACACCGTCTCGTCCCCCGAATTGACCGAAGACCGCCGTCGCGGACTCGAGTCCTACCTCCGTGCTATTGCCGAATCCCCTGACCGCCGCTGGCGCGACACGCCCGTGTGGCGGACCTTCCTCAACCTCCCGGGAAGCGGCGTGGGCGGGCCGGGCAGCACAGCGAGCTCGAGTGGTATTGCCGGTGGTATGGAGAGTAGGCTGCCAGCGATCAATACACGCGACAATAACCTAATCGCAGCCAGCGACCCGCGCACTTGGACAGACCTACAACGCGAAATGAAGGGGAACTTGAGCGAGGCGCGGCAGCAGCTAGCCAAACGGGACGCGACGATCGAGTCTGTGCTTGGCAACAACGGAGCCACCTCCACGCAGGCGCTCGAGGCAGGCGCCGCTGCCAAGAAAGCGCTCATTCGCGCGTCGAATCTGATTCGTGCGCTGGACGACGGGTTGAAGAACATGGCAGAGCAACGCAAGCTGGCCGAAGGTGAATTGCTTCGGAGGAGAAACGTGGTTGCAGTTGCGAAGCAGGAACGGGACGGCCTTGAGAAGGTCAATGCGAGCATCCCGGGCGTGGCAGGCCACGGCCATCACGGTGCTGGCAACGGCAACGGGAGAAACGGTCCTGTAGCTTCGAGCGACAAGGCGCTGCTGCTTGCGCGGTCGGGCACTGGAGGTTCGGTAAGACGAGTGCTGGGCGCGCCGCTGCCCGAAACGGAGCGGACGCGTGAGTTGGACAACAGTGGTGTCTTGCAGTTGCAGCGGGATCAAATCGCAGACCAGGACCAGGATGTAGACCAGCTGGCCAAAATTATCCGGCGGCAAAAGGAGATGGGGCTTGCGATCCAACAGGAGGTGGAGGAGCAGAATGCGATGCTGGATGATATGGACGGTAATGCAACACGGTTGCAAGCCAAGATCAATGTTGGAAACAGGAAGGTAGGTAAGATCAGGTGATTATGCATATCAAAAAGGATCTGGAGAAGACGAAATGCGCAAGAAATTGAAAGAGGAGAAGGAGTAAGAGGAGGTGGACAAGGAATATGCAGTATACCTAATACTTTTGATATATGGGGAGGTCGCTGACTCTTGCCCCAGATGAGAAGAGCTGGATGGTGTCCAAGTTCATCTTGATCAGGCAGTTCAGTTCCGCTCAGCTCACTTGTGTACAGCGGTCAATGGTTCTTGGGAGGAAAGGATGCTAGCATTGAAGCATTGAAGACAAGCAGGGAGTTTGACCATACGATATTTTCGACTTTGGATATGGGGTTGCTGCAAGAAACATAATGCAGAGACATCATAATTATCCTCTCCCCCCTATTTTGTAGCAATTGTAATCAGGAACACTTCTTGCTCAGAAATGCTGCTCGTGGTGATGGTGATGGTGATGACTTCTCGAAGTCTTGGGGTTGTGTTTTGGAGCAGGTGAGTTTCATGGCTCAATGTCACGGATTTACGATCCAACATCGACTATTTACAAGCATTCATTCCCCTACAACAAAAGAGGCATAGGAATTGTATAGTTGTGTTTTTTTGCATCGGGAGTATATACAATTCAAGTGACGATAAGTTGTAAGTGACCTTGATTCGGCCATCGGTTTGGATTCAGGATGGCAGTTGTAGTCCTCATACGTTGTTCCTGATTGATTCTGGAATGTCTGTACTACGTCACCGGCGGTAACAGTCCATCTATATAGTCTGAGCCCGCGTGACTGTATTGAGAACATGTACTATATAAAATCAGTACACGTTGCTAGCACAAGGCGAACCGGGACTCGGTTTTTTGGCACATGTCACTTGGCGATCTGGACGGCTAACCTCCCAGGGACCACCCATGCTGTTACTTTCTAGGGTTGACCCGTGGCTTTTCTAGCATCGTCTCTGCTCGACCTTGGACCCAACAGTGTCGTGGTGGTTAGTATGTAGCAAATTCACTCAGCAGAGATGCTAAGTGGCAGTACCGTTTGGAGGGTGAATATCTCTAGTAGTACTCCAAGCAAGGTCACGCCAAGCCAAGCCAACCTACGCCAAGCCTCTTCTCGACTCTTTTGAATGGTCGTCATCCAGCGTATACCGCTCCAGGGTCCATGGCCAGGCGCTGCACGGCGAGCATGTGAGTGGTCTGGCAGCAAACGGGCAGCAACAGGCTGGGCCAGGGATCCCCGATGACTCGGCTTATTCTTCTCATTCTTCTTCTTCTGCTTCTTCTGCTTCTTCTGAGAGGCCTTGTGAGCCAGTGAAAAGACACCTGGAGGAGGCTGGCAGGGGGCGAAGGGGGTTCAAAGTCACAGCGATGGGTACAGGAGTCCACAACGGAAAATTGGGAGGCTGGTTTCTCAATGATCAGGCCAGGCCAGGCCAGGGCCAGGCAAGGCGCAAAGAGCAACTCGGTTTGGGCAGAGTGGTGTTCTCCCATAGCACTTTGGGGCTGGACTGGTTCGGAAAGTGAGTGCTAGGGTTGTCATGTTCGTATCTGGGCATCGATGTGATTAGTGAATGCTTTGTGAAGAGGCAAAAGAGAGATTATAGGGCCTGGCTGTTGATATAGACGAGGAGGACAGGACAGTAAGCCCTGAGAGGTACCTCGGTACTTCGGTACATCCCTCCAGCAGAGGATCCCCTGTCGAGCTAGCCGCAGCCCGAGCCTCCAGGGGACCCCACCCGTACTTTTTCCCCCGAGGGGGGCCCTGACCAGGACTGACTGACCAAGTATCGTCAGGTCGGCCGTTGCTGCATCGTCTGGCTGCAACCTGCAACCTGCAACCTGCTGCTTCTTGCACCGCCAATGGCACCGCGACAGCACACCGTTTGCCCTCGCTGCACTTCCCACGCCCACGATCGCACACAAAGCACCGTCTCGACGCACAACGACAACAACCACGGTACCAGAGTACATGCTGCTGTTCACCTGTAGCAGGCGACGACGGTAAATCGATGCGACGCTGGCAAACAAACCAGCCAGCACCCAACAGCAGCCTCCCTCTTTTTCTAGTGTCCCGCTTCCTCGTTGAGCCCTCTTGACCTTTTAACCTTGACCTTGATCGCAGATGCAGATACCCTCGCCGAAATAGCCTGGTCTTTGTCCTCCTGGCTTCGACGTTTGCCCTCACTTGGCTGCTTCCTTTCCCAGCAGTGCGTAGCGTTTCCTCGCCGCCTGGGCGAGCCATTTCTTCGCGCGTCTTGTCCTTCTCTCGCATTGGTTGGAGTTTGCGTTTGTCTGCGGTAAGCGCCCTCCTCGAGTGTCACGCTGATCGGTCGTCTGGCCTGGCAATAATCGTTGCTGCAGTGGCAAGCCCGCCCTGCGAGAGAAGATTCGAGCATCTGAAGCTGACGAGCCCGTGTCGGCCAGCCAGTCATTTCCACTGTTGGCGTCTCGAGCCTCGTTTCTCGGATGGCTTTCCCAAGATACCAATAGACACTTTTCGTCTCGACTCGATCATCTCTCCACCCTCGTGTCTTGCTTCTTCAAGGTCTTGCTCCAGGCTGCCAGGCCACACTAGACTGCTAGCATGGCTAGCCCACCACCGCCTCCGCCGCCACCACCCCACGGCGAGGCACCCAAAACAACCGCTGGCGGCGCCGGTCTTCCACCAGGCAAATACGATGTCTTCATAATACCCGAACATTCGGCGGGCTCGGGCTTCCTCTACCTGCCATCGCTGCGCACCAACACAAACAGCTTCATAGCTGGGTTCGCCACCGCTATCATCGTGGTCGTGTTTGCGCAGAGCATGGCCCCCGCCTTCCAGGCATGGTGGGCCAACTTTCAAGGAATGGGAAATGCTGGCATGACGCTGCTCATGATCGCTGTCGGCTTGGGAGCCTGGTCTCTGGGTCGGCAGACGTCTGACGGTGCTGGTGCTGGTGCTGCCCGCGGAACATCTGAAGGCGGCTATTATCCCAGTGGAGGGCCAGGATCGATGCCAGGTGGAGGTAGTGGCTTTGGTAATGCTGGAGCCAGTCCACACGGTGCTCGTCCTGAACCAGCAGCCAACGCAGGGCCTCCACCGAGTGCGCATGCCGCTCCAGGTGGCGGCTCGCAGCCAAATGGACATAAACCAGCCGGCGCATACCAGCGACCTCCTCAACCACAGCCCCAGGCCCATTCACAGCCTCCGCCTCCGCCACCACAACCACAACCACAACCTCAGGCTCACGCTCCTCCTCCACCGCCACCGCAACCACATTCTGCCCCTCCGCCTCAGGCACAACCTCCGCCACCTGCCTCGGAGCCACCCAAGCCGCAAGCTTATGCTCCGCCTCCTCAGCCAAGCGCTGCAGCAAATGCCAACGCCAAGGCCAAGGCCCAAGCAGAGGCGCACAAAAACGCATGGGAGAAGGCCAGGGAGGAGGTCCGTCGCAAAGAGGAAGAACGCAAAGCTAGAGAGGCCGAGGAGAAGCGCAAGAGTGACGTGGCAGCACGGCTTAAGGAGCTCAGAGAAAAGGAGGCCCGCGAACGAGCGCAACGAGAGGCTGAACGAGCACGTCGAGAGGCCGAAGCCAAAGAGGCCAAAGAAAAAGAAGCCCGAGAAGCTCGAGCCAAAGAAATCAGGGAACGACTAGTGAGAGAACGCGAAGAACGACGCAAGAAACTCGAAGAGGAACGCAAGCGCGACGAAGAAAAGAAGCGTGAGGAGGAGAAGAAGCGCAAAGAGGCAGAAACAAGCCAGTCTCGCGCCTCGGGCTCGTATGCTTTTGCGGGGGTCGGTGAGAAGCTGAATCCATGGCCCAATGGCAAGCCACCGACGGTGGTGCCACCACCACCGACACCACCAGCAGCAGCCGCAGGGCCACCGCCGCGCTCTCCTTCTCCGAACAAGAAACCACCGGCGCCGACAGCCCGATCCTTCGCGAGCACCGAAGACGACACGCACTCGTACCGGACTTATGACCAGCCCAGACAAGCAGGCAGGCGAGCAAGCAACTCGGACCTGTCCGAATCATCGTGGGCTCCGTCGCAGTCAACTGCACGTACCACGCCGCCACCCTCTGTGCGTGGTCCGTACGCAACAAAGGACCCCGACAAAATTGTCATCAAAGCAGTATACTGCTTCATGAACCAGTTTGCCAAGACACCCGCTTCCCAGCTCATCTCCGGAGTGGGCTCCGTCACCGAAGGGCTCATTCTCCGCATCACGACCGAAGGCCTCTTTATCGACGACGACCTCCGGGGTGTAGCGCAGCGGGAGTGGGACGTCAAGGCCTGGACTCTCAAGTTGGTAGAGGTATGGTGTCCCGTGCACTTTTTGGCGTGTGCGATTGCTGCGAATTCCACCCCGACTTGCACCAACCCCAAGGGCACGATGCCGGACAAGATCAGCACTGCGTTTTTCGCCAAGCAGACGGGAGGCAATGTCCGGCTGCGCGCCGCCGAGCGGGCGAACCCGAAAGCCTTGACGGGCGACGAGGCGGATACCTATCTGGGTGAAATGCTCTCGACTTGCAACTGCTCCTGTCGGCTTGGCGATTGCGCATCGAGCTTTGTTGACGGTAGCAACGACGACGCATCCAACGTGACTTCAACATCAACTGCAACCAATGCAACATCCTCCTCTTCTGGTAGTTCCACTCGTACTAACAATAGCGCAAAACAGACTGGTGACTGGAAGGCAAGAGGGCTGCATTTGCTGCGAGCAACGGTTCGCGATCAAGATGGCAAGCGGTACATGTTTGTGGTGGGCGAGGAGGAAGGCTGGAAAGTGGCCATGGGCTTGCAGAAGCTGCGCAAAGGCTCGCAGGTGCGCGCTCTCGGTGTCGCTGGCATTGGAGGACTGGAGACCAAGAACACTCTGGAGATGTTGGGCTGGGGATGAGTTGTCTGTGTGTCTGATGTGATGTGTGATCTGGATGTGAAGTGAGGGTTTGCAACAAGTACAGTGCACTGTCGAGAATATTTTCTTTTTTATTTGGGGGGGGG
>KZ678753.1:0-18083 GCA_003019895.1 Coniella lustricola
TCGGTCCTCCTCCTCCTCCTCCTCCTCCTCCTCCTCTTCCGCTGTTTTCTTCCTTACATGGTATACTTGGGCCATGTGCTGCCGCAATGTGCGTGACGTACTAAAAATGGAGCTGGCTGGGGCTGTCTGCACCCTGATTTGGGCATCGAAGCCCAAGACTAGGTAGCAAACAATGCAGGGCGGTGGTCTATATCTAATCTTTTTTTATTATTACTTTTTTTGTGTCGCACGCCTTGCGATTCCACGTTTTGGTCTCTCATTCCTTTTCCTTCGCTGGGCTCTCTTCTCTTCACCTCTCTTGCGTGCTTCTTTCGACTCCGTCTACCTGCCACAGATAACTTCCAGCTCACTATGGCGGCTCCCCGAGGCTCGATCGAGTACAGCGTCAACGACACACCCTACGGCAGCGATGCCAGCATCCCGGCCAATGTCTTCTTCCTCGGTCTCGCTGCGATCAGTTTAGTGACTTGCCTCGCCATCACTGTCAAGACCAGGCGCTACGTGCTTTTCAGCGCGGCCCTTTGCCTCGCCTGTTTGGTTGAGGTTCTCGCCTATGGTTTACGCTTCCAGTCGTGGGCCTTTGTCGCCTACGCACTCAACTTTAGCATGTCTACTGTGGCGCCTGTGTTTATCACCATTGCGTGAGTTCCGCCCTTTGCTTCTATACGCTGTATGAGGTGCCCCAAAGAATTGTACACTAATTGTATGCTTAGTATTCACTTTGCGACTGCGCCAGTCCTCCAAGCCCTTGGACCCGAGCACGCCGTAATTCCACCAGAACACCATATGCGCTTCTTCACCTGGTGCGACATCACGGCTCTGCTCATTCAATGTGTTGGCCTTGGCGTCACCTATTCTGGCGCTCGCAGCACCTCGCCATGGGTTATCCTGCTCACCAAGTCGGGCCACACCGGCCAGAGCATTCTCTCTGTCGGTCTTCTTCTGCAGACGCTCCTGCTAGCCACTGCACTGAGCCTTCTTACTGCCGCCTACGTGCGTGCCGGTAAGGCCCATCGCCAGTATGGCTACACTACCTTCCACCGAGGCGCACCAGGCTACATGCCTATCGACCCACGCTTGCGCGTGTTTCTCGTCGTCCTGCCCCTGGCTGGCACCTGCGTTCTCGCTCGCTGCATCTATCGCACTGCGGCCGCGTGGGACGGAATCGGCGGCTCGCTCGGCCGCAGCCAGGTTGCTTGGATCATGGCTGAAGGATTCACCCTTACCGAGGCTTTGGTATCTCTTGCCTTGTTCCATCCCGCAATTTGGGCTAAGGACATCGACAAGAACAACGGCCAAACCAGCGGCATCGGTGCAGGCAGTGCACGTAGCCAGGCTTATGACCTCGAGGGTATGCGGGACTCCAGCTACGGCAGCAAGATGGCCAAGCGGCTCAGCTCAGGGACCATTCTCACAATGGCCGACCCCATGGAATACGATGGTGGTGATCTTGCAGCTAGCGAGCTCATGGGCTCTGCGCCAACGTTCAACTCCCACCTGATGGCCGCATCCGAAGCAGGATCATGGGATGGTGGCTCTCCCAAGAGACAATCGGTCGCCTTGGATGCGAACCCTTACTACAGATATGAAGAGGCCAGCACACCCAAGCACGACGCTGCGTCAGTGGCACAACCCGCGCCCGAACTTGAGGCCAGACGCTATTCGCAGGACATCACCGCCGAGACACGACACCTTTCGCCCATGGAACTCGAAGCAGAGGAGGAGCGTCGCGAAGCCGAGTCTTATCTCACACCACTTCGGCAAGAGCAGACCAGGAAGAGCACCATTTCCAGCATTGCCGGTAGCCAAGACGACTGGGAGGTCGGCTCCATTGTCCTGCCACCTCGCATGCCTAGCAAGAGGGACCCAATGAAACCCCGTGATCCCCACGAGGAAGAGCTTGAGGACCTTGCGATGTCGTCTGTTTACTCGGAATCTATTGGTGGCCCCAGCAGATCAGCGACAATGCGAACCACGGCCACAAACGATTCCTGGGAAGTACCCGCGTTTGAATTGCCTCCTCGCATGCCAAGCACGAAGGTGCCAACTTTGATGCAGCAGCACCAGTCGCAACGGCGTGTACGAAAAGATGAGTTGGAGAGGAGCGATTCTGTGTCGCTGTACTCTCAGTATTAGTACTGTTGTATTGGTTCGGGGGTAATTTGGACCATAAGAGTCGTTGAATCACCCCATGTGGCTTTGCCTTGTTTATGATACCCGGCGTTTGGGAAGTTTTTCACGGAGAATCGATTAGGCCTGCTGATGCCATAGTATTTGAACTGGTATCTAAATTTAATGAAAACACGAATTCAAGATGAGAAGTAGCTTCGATTGGGCTTGATACATTCAAGTGTGGTATTGATTCTTGGACCCATCCCACGAACAATAGCCGACAGCACATAGATTACTCTTCCATACACCACATTCCTTCCACCGCAAGCTGTTGCTATGCTTGTTGTGTATTAATTCAGTACTTCGTGTCAAGAAGAAGTAATGACTATTTCTTTTTATGGTGTTATACTTTTCTCAGAGTGGGAAAGTAAGCTGGGATTTTCCATGCATCCTTGCGCTCATTTGATGTACAAATACGTAAAATATCACCAGGGCTTCATCTTAGCAGATGTAAGACGCTTCCTGATGCCGTCGCTACGGCTGTCAGTGCCACTGCTTGTGATCCAGGCTATTCCAAGCCAGCCATCCAGTGCCATTTCATCCAATCTCAAGCCGTACTGATATACGTCCTGAAGTTTGATCCAAAAGAGCTGACTTTGAAACAAGACGATGACCATCTCGGCCTAGATCTGTGTGAAATGGCAAATTCTCATAAAACATCCGGATTTCATGATTGGATTCCCTTCTAACCATAACGTTGAACGTCAGAAATGCAATGGGCTGCTTCGCAAAGGAGAGCCAAAAATGCCGAATTAGCAAGGCATTCAAGGAGACCAGCTCAAATCGGCTAGACATAGCTCAGCCTGAAGTAACCCAAGGCAACCTCCCGTGGAAATTCTCTTTCAACATATCGAGTTTGAGGACAGTTCTGTTGAAAGACTTCAAGTGGGGTTATCCCAGCCCAGATCCATTGTCTCCAAGGGACCCATTTGCAGCATGGTCCGCAACATGCCCTCGCTCATGGGTGTCATGCCCGCACCGGTTGCCGTAAATGTGTCCCAGCTAAAATCCGCACCTGTTGAGCTTGCTCCTGCCGCTGCCGTGTCGCTCGGTGTCCCCTTGGCTGTTATCGTTCCCAGTGGTAGACTATCGAACAGTGGCGCCCCCGGCCCAGCAGGAGTTCCTTGCATGCGACCAGCTGATTGCTGGCGTTGCTGCTGTTGCTGTACATTTGCAGCGGACGAGGCTGGAGATGCCTCAAATGATCGCAAGCCGCCAGATCGACTGCTACTGCCTCCTGTGGTGAGGTTACCGCTGGCGCTGCCGTGACGGTCCGATGTCGAAGTGCTGGAGTTTGGTGTCGGCCGGTCCGACGATGGCGCGGCATCTGGTGAAAGGGAAAAGTCGCTGTTGGGATCTGGTGCACCCATATCCTCGAGAAGAGTCGATCCAAAGAACTTGGCGCTCGAACCTGCATTTCGTGCCCGTTCGAGGATTGCTGCGGTGCCCTCATTTTGCCACTGCATGTTCAAGCTTGAAAAGCTCGGTATTGGTTGCTGAGTAGCGCCAGAGAGGGCTGGGTCGAGATTGATAATGTTTTGCGTCTTTTGTTTGTAGCTGTCCTCGCCAAAAATCTTGAGGTAGTCGCAACCACTGTCACCCGGATTAGACATAATGCCATGATGTCCTGAGCTTGGTCTGTCACCTCCTGTTGCCGGGGCGAATGGACGGTTCTGTGCATAGAGTCAGTATCTGATGACTAGAGGGTTTTAGCTTTGTTGTATCAACTCACCACATGCGGTGGCTCCGAACGTGCGAAAGCCGATTTCAGCTTAGGAATGCGCGTTCCGAGTGCTTCCAGATCCACGTCCAATTGCACCAAGAATGACTCTGTCAGTGGATTGCGCCTTTTTAGTGCACCCATCGCCGCCAGCAAGAACTTGAGCGAGTCCACAACTTGACCCTCGTCAGGGCGACTTTTTAGGTATTGTACAAAGACACGAGCAGCAACATAAAGACAAAATGATGTGAAGGGGTTGATCTAGATACTGTTATTAGCCGTCAGAGTCTGATGAGAGGTAGTCAAGGCAAGTCACTAACAGTTGAGAGGTCAATGTGTGAGATCATTCGCATGGTGCTGGCTATTTCGTTCGCTGCATTAATGCAACGAACCTTGCTCTCCGAGCTCACGGAGCTGGGAAGTCGGCTCTTGTCCGCTTTGAAGATGGCGGCCTGGTGGAGACAAATAGTTGAGGTATGTATGCACATATTGGTGAAGATGACATTTGGACTTGGTAGACCACAGGGCAGCTTGAGATGAGCTGGCAGACAAAGCGAGGTGTTGAGCAGAATATTGTCCAGTGCTCGATGTCGTTTCCAAAATTGGCCATTTAGATCGTCGTCTCGATCATCGACATCGGGTCGATGAAGGTGTAACAAGTTGCGGCCAAATAGACATGCCATCAATACAAGCCCGCCCATGGTGGAAATGTTCGCTGTGCCGGCTGGAGTCATTGATTCTGTAAGGGTCTGTGTCTGTTCGGGCCTGCTCATCTCGAAAGCATCCTCTGATGAGGGCATGTGGGTCATGATATCCTTCTCGTCGATAGTCATTGGCCATCCCGTACCGATGCTGGCATATCGGTCTTCCGTGAATGCCATCCAGAACGTCCGCCTCCTTTCTTCTTTCTCTGTCCAGTCACGCGGTGGTGGGATGCACATCTTGACGTCCAAGCCCGCACCATCGATTCTGTGTAATCCCATCATCTGCGCCAGGCGGACGGCGGAGCCGGTGCTCATCCATGCTCGGGGGAAGAACATCATCTTGAATTCGTACTGAGCGAGCAAGACGTGCGTTTGTGCATGGGCAACAGATATCATATGCTCGCCAAATCCTTTGATGTAGTCGGCTTCAACATATTTTCTCGCCCTTTGATAGAACAGGTCCCTCAAGGATATGAACTTGTCTGAGACCGAGCACGCGAGCGTCCATATGGCATATCTGAGGCATACTGGTGGTCGCTGAACCGGGGCCCTGTAAGGATATGTTAGCCACAAAATTGTTCAGTTGACAAACGTAGCACAACAACACATGACGTACAAGTTCATGGCTGCGAGATAGCGATACTTGTGTATCATTGGCATGGACGGGTGTATCTTTTCGAAATAGACTTGGTGACTGCATGCTCCGTTTTGTCAGCTTTGGCACGTCCACTATACAGAGAACAGGCGTCTTGCTAACAATTCATCAATGGACTCTTGTGGTGGCAGAGGCTCTTCAAGACCTAAGCCTATCATTTCCCAGGTAAAGTTGCTTTGCATGGGAATGCCGCTGAAGTCGAAGGTGTCGGCAGCGGGTTGGAGCGGCTGAGGCTGTGGCGACTTGTCTTGCGAAAAGTCCCAGTGGTCCCCATCTCGCGCGTTGACCATATTGTTATTGTTGATGGAGGAGGAGGGATCTGACAGGCCATGATGTGCCAGCGGCGGTGTCGTGGCGGCACTCAGGATGGGCTCTGGAAGGACGGAGATGGTGGGCGTATCATTACTAGCAGGCTTGGACGTAGCAGCGGGCTCTTGCGTCTTGAGCAGTGTCTCGACTTGTTCTGGTAAGCGTGTTACAGGTTAGCAAAGAATATCTTTGCGAATTGGACCGTGAAGGCCAACAGGACTGGCCATGAGAGTCCAAGACTGCAAGGAGTGGTGATGCGCACTCAGTCGTTCTTCCAGCGCCTTCACATAGCCACGTTTGGGACCGCTCTTCCTCCTGACCTCGTCGTAAGCACAGTCGTGACCAAGGCGAGTGCAAGTACTGCAGCGCGGCCGGTTGCCGTCGCATCTCAGCTTCCTCTTGCGACAAATCATACATGCCAGACGTTTCGGTTTGGGCACGCCATTGTTGTTGGTGGGATGCGACTGTGCTTGGGAGGCCGCCTTGTTGCTGTTGTCATCGGCGTCCACGTCGATGGCGAGGTTATCTTCGACTTCCCTCATGCCGTCCATCAGGGTGTCGGCATCGTCAGCAGCCATGATGGCAATTGCGGGGCCGGCGCCACGCACGGCAAGCGGCAACGGCTGTTGACCAGCGGCAGTGGCAACGGAGCAAGTCTAAAGCGTGCTCTCGGTCTGTCCGACCGGATGGAGGCGTACGATGGCCGGGATTGGATTCCGGGGCGAGAGTCTATGACGGCGGAATCGCGGGGAACAGCGTCGGCCGACGGAAGACTAGGAAAGGCCGAGAGGAGCAGACGGTGATGGAGACACGAAGACGCGAAGACGCGAAGACAGGAAGCAACAAATTTGGACGTTGTAGACACGATCTTGTTCTTGTGCACGTCCGGGTGTGCTTGGACGGCATTCGAAGAAGTTCCAAGGTCAGTAAGAAGCCAAAGACCAGACAACATGTGCCGGTTGAGTAAGGAATCCTTCAGCTCCAAAATCGGGCTGCCTGGCGTGCGTTTGGCGAGAAGGAAGTATCGAGGTACTTGGGTACTTGTCGTGTCGCTGTCGCTTAGTGTCTGTGCAGGTACCTGCTCAAAGTAGTCCCCTGCAGGCTGGTTCCAGATTCGTACGTTGGCTGTTTGCCTGGGCGAGTCCCTGAAATTACTAAAGTCCTGACAGCTGACAGATCAGCGTTCTACACGTATCCATTGAACAGTTTGATCCCCAGCACTCTGAAAAGCACGGTATCTGAGTAGATGTGCAGGTCGAGATATCAAAGTATACAGCCTCTCAAGTACGTACCTAGGTTTCCTTGCGCTGATCCATGTGTGATTTATCATCCAAAGCGGACAAGTTGAACAAGTTCAATGCACTTTCCTCTGCCTTACAGCATCCTCCTATGCCGTCCCCGAAAGTCAAAGTACAAAGCATTAGATGGACAGCGAACGCAGGTCGCTGGCACAAGACGCATTCGCATCTCACCGTTTGACGACGACGGCGGCAGATGAGTGGCTCGCCTACAGTGCGTAGGGTTCTCGGTCTTCGAGAGAGAGACGCAGAAGCTGTGTGAACTACCTGAATGCATATAGACATCGCCTATTAGGGGTGACAATGCAGTACGTAGCCGGCAGTGCTTTGGTCCGTCTTACGGGACGCGCACTCCATCGTTGTAAGTAATCTGCAGGCTCTTAGCGGTTGGGCCCCACTTGGTCAGTTAACACAAAAGTACCTGTGTACTTGATTGCGCCAGATAGCGATAAGCAGCGACAAGAACACAATCACAATAACGATAACGACGCCGTCTCACTTGCAGATAAGGATAAGGATAAGGCTTGGGATCAAGAGAAACAAACCTTACATAGAAGCACATGACTCCAGACGGATGGAGTGATGGCCTCGGTCCGACCTGACGAGCGCGTGGCACGGGCAAACCCAATCGTCAGCAGCCCACATGGTGGCCGATCTCGTGGGAGGGGCCAGCACTCGAAAGTGCGTGGGGCTTGCAAATCTTCTGGTGTTGTTGCGACTGACAAGTCTCGTAGGTTGTGTGTGGGATGATGAACTGGCGGCATCTTGCATGCATCACAACACTGGACTATATCGTACGAAGTGTCAGGTGTCTCCTTACTGTTGACTGAACATTGCATTACGCAGACATGACCCGAGGTCATTCCATCAAACTGGTGTCGGTGGTGTTGTCGTTCGAAGATATCTCCAGTGGATGGCAAGCACATAAAATAGTCCAAATGCACGTTCATGACTAAATGTACCAGTGTAGAACGCTCAGGGCTTGGCAGAGTGATGGCGTCAATGGCTTGTTCGGGTAAAGAAGCGAGGCATGATGATGAATGACACTGGTAGTGGAGGGTGGATTCTTAGACTGTACACTAACAAACCAACCCAACCTTGCCCAACTTGGCTGCCAGCCTGCTTGTGCGTGCAGATTGAATCAGTCTCTGGAAACCGGTTGTGGAGGCTTGCGAGGGCAGAGGGCGGAGCGCTGATCAGCGTGCCGTTTCCCGACGTGCGAGCATGATGCAGGCACAGGAAAAGTAGGCACAGACAACCTTGGAACTTTTCCGATTGTCCTTTTCCCCGGAGTGAGCGACAGATGGGATGGAACAAGAGCATGTAAGGGACGAGATCAACCAACACCCTGCTTCTTGGCCACTTGATGAACTTGGAACGAGGAAAGCTCAATTAGATTGGTACTCTGTACGTACTTAAATTCTGAACCGAGGACGTGGGTATTATACCCGTCTTCTGCCCCCCTTTCTTCCTTCCTGTGCTTCCACTCGCGTTCCTTCCTGCCAAAGGATGCATCAGCCAAAATCCCCAATTCCCAATTGACAGGCAACCCGTGGAAATTAATAACATTGAGAAAGGCAGCTGCTCACCCATCGCTCCTGCCCTCACACCCAACCGCACATCCACTCAGCCCACTACAGCCCACTCTTCAGCCTCGAACGCGCCTCCTGCATTGAGCACAGGCACGACCCAAAATTAGACCCCAAACCCTGCAGCAGCCCATCGCCATTTCAATTTATGAGCATCAGCACCACTGGTGAGCATTGCACCCAAAAGCCCTGAGCCCCAAGCACTGGCCCACTGCAACTGCGTCTGAAGGGTTACCAAACTGACCTGGGTTGACCCAGATCAAAATCAAGAGAAAAACCCCCAACCCGCCCTGTCGGCATCCTATCGAGTCTACGTCTCCACTCTTTAGGTGGAAAGTCGGTCGGCCCTTTGTTCATCATCCTGAACCAAGACACTTCTATTTCACCCACGACCATCGCTACCATATCTTTTCCTGAAACCATTTTTCCCTCGGTTTTGGCTTTTTGTTTCTTTCTCATTACTGCAACATCATAATTTGGCGTGAACTCATTTGATCTCGCTCTCGCCTTCAGAGGGAGCGACTTGTACGACCATTTCTCCTCTACCAAGTCAGCCGATCAGCCTTTCGTCGCCGGCATTACCGACACCTCCGGTATAGTTCACGTGAACTCATTCTCCCGTGATTCTGGCCAATAATGCCTATTCGAAATCCCTTCACACGGCGTCAAGCAGACGGAGGCGGTTTGCGCCCGTCATTGACCATCGAGCCAGCGCTCAAGACGCCGCCTGGCTTTGAGCGCGTCGACACTGTGGGCTCCAAGGCTTCGTCCGCCGTCAGCATCAGCAGTCGTCGCAGTCAAGACACGGGCGAGTACAAAATGAGTGGTACGTCGTCGAGAGCTGCAATCATCTAATTCAAGAAAGAGATTGAGCACGATGCTGTTGCGCTGAATGCGCTGAAGAAACCGCCTCTCTTTGGAATCCCAAAAGACAATGTGGGCTGACGACTCGATTTCAATTGTGTAGTGGTCAATGACAGTGGAGTCTATCTGCCGGTATGTTGGCCGATTGGGGTCGCCTTGTCCTCGGATGATGCACTGCCAGCTAACAAGTGTGATCCTTCGTAGCCATCACCCACCGAAGATAAGGCCTCATGGCCCCGCCGTTACCTTTCGCGCAACTCGACCGACACTCGAAGCGAGGTGGGCGACATTGAGCCCTTTGGCATATCGCGTGAATCCTTTGATTCGTACCGCCGCTCATTCGTATGTTATCGACCGCGCGCTCTGTCAATCATCTCCATCTGTCAACTCATTTGCTCATCCTTTATTTCGCAGGACATTTCAGCTCGCTCGCCCATTGTGGCTCATGAGAGCTACACACGCCGGTCAATGGACTCGGCACGATTTCCTCGCATGCCTCGACAACGGCTCTTTGAGCAAGATGCCCCAACAGCTGTAGAGGAAGGCGAAGGCGAAGGCTTCGAAGAGGTCGGGCTGGATGACGACGAAAAGAAGCACAATCTTCAGCAACGACAGGACCAGCACCAACCACAATCCCAACCACAAAAGAAGCGTGGCTTCTTTGCGAGATTTGCAGACCATGACCAGGACACCGGCCTCGTCTCTCCAGTAGCGTCTCCGTCGCCCACGGCGACCTCACGATTCTCGCTTTTGCCCAGCCGCAAGCGGGCACAGAGTGGCCAAGGAGCCGAATTGGGCGCCATGGAGCGGCCAAGAGCTGACAACAAGGACATGGCCAGGGAGATGAGCGATGTGTCTGTGCAAGCATAGGCTGCTATTGTCGACACAGCACATTCGAATTTCTGGGCAAGATGGCAAGCATACGATGCTGATGCGTAACAAGCGTCTTAAGGAGACGTATGATGGCGTCATCATTCCTATATGCCTCCTAAGCCCATATGCATTTTTTGCTTACTTTGTTTTATTTTTGCCTTGACGGCATCGAGGACGATGCTGTGAAGACGGATCCTTCTGTTCAGAAACATTTGCATTTTTTGGAATGCACACAAACGACCGCTAGAGTTGCAAAAGACGACTTATTGGCATGCCTTGACGAAAACAATCCAGATAGATGGTAGCATAAGTACAGCTTGGGTGGAGTTGCCTACGTTGCCCCAGAGAGCCCAGGAGAAGATAATACAATAACTATATATTTCAAACAAGCACGAGATGACTCTCAACATCGCTGATTGAGTGTATGACATACAATAATACATCGGGCTTATAGAAAGGCGCGCCGTCAGCAGGCCAGCCCCGCTGCTTCGGGTCATAGGACCGGCTTCTAGTGCCGATTACGACCCCGGTGTCCGGCCCCGATAACGGGCCGTTGCGCCAGCGACGCGCCCCGCCTTCGCACTTGCTTAATAAGGATATTGGGGCATCATGACGATCATGTAGCTCACTCATTTCCTTTTGAGTTTTTCCCTTGAATACCGGAAGTGATTTCACAGACTGTACGCAAGAAAAGGATTCTGTTTGCCAGTTGATCATAAATTCAGAGCATATACTTGTGGCTGCTTTGAGGGTACCAAGAATTCAAGAATATCGTCGGCGTTTCGTCCTTCAGAGTTTACTGTCACGATTCACTTCCCTCGCCCAAATCAGTCAAGTACCCCTACCAATCATAACAACCGCAGTCAAAATGCCCCCCAGTCCAGCATCGACTGGGCCTGACTCCCTCACATCCCACTTTCCCTCTCACACCCTCTCACTCTCATCGCTCGCGGTGCACGGCGACGATTACATCAACACGCACCGCGCCGTGGCCCCGCCCTTACACACATCCACGACCTTTCGCTACAGCAACGACCCAGCGCAACTTAAACAATGGGACAACACAGACCCTTTGGCCCCGCACGACTCGCACATCTACAGCCGCGACACGGCGCCCAATACAACCCGCCTCGAGGCCCTGCTCAGCGCCGCGCTCGGCGGGCCCTCACTCACCTACGCAAGCGGCCTCGCGGCGTTCCACGCTTTGCTCGTCTATTTGAACCCGCGCCGCGTTGCGATTGGCGGCGGGTACCACGGCTGCCACGGCGTGATTGCGCTTGTGGCCAAACTCACGGGTCTGGAGAAGCTTGACTTGGAGAAAGAAGCTGATCTGGATAAGCTAGAAAGGGGTGATCTCATCCATGTTGAGACGCCCCTCAACCCAACGGGTGAGGCGCGGAACCTGGAATTCTATGCGGCCAAGGCGCGCGAGACCGGCTGTTGGCTGAGCGTTGATGCGACATTTGCCCCGCCGCCGCTGCTGGAGCCGTTTCGCTTTGGAGTGCATGTTGTGTTGCACAGCGGGACAAAGTATTTTGGTGGGCATAGTGATATGCTTTGTGGTGTGCTGGCCGTGCATCCCGATCTTGCCAGGACGACGACGTTCGAGGGTGCCGATGGGTCAAACGGTGGCGATTTCGTTGGCGTGGAAAATCAGAACTGGATTCAGGGACTACGCTCCGAACGCCTCGTTCTCGGTAGTGTCATGGGAAGTCTGGAAGGCTGGCTCGGCGTCCGCAGCCTGCGCACACTCGAGATCCGCGTCCAGCGCCAGAGCGAAAGCGCGACGCGTCTTGTCGAATGGCTCGCCACCTCTTTGAAAGATCAACAACCCTTCTCCGACAAATACGCACAAATTGTCTCCCGCATGGTCGACCGCGTCCAGCACGCCAGCCTGCAGCCCGAAGCAAGCGATCCCAACAGCTGGCTCCGCCGCCAGATGCCACGCGGCTGGGGACCCGTCTTCAGTATTGTGATGCGCCGCGAGGAAGATGCCCGCCGCCTGCCGAGCAAGTTGCACCTGCTACATCATGCCACGAGCATCGGCGGCGTGGAGAGCCTGATTGAGTGGCGCGCCATGAGCGACAAGAGCGTTGCGCGGACGGTGCTGCGCGTCAGTGTTGGTGTCGAGGCGTGGGAAGACTTAAGAGAGGACTTTTTGCAGGCTTTCTGCGCGCTTTGGGATGAGCGGGGTGACGGCGAGGGAGCTTGATTCTTTTCGTTGAGCTGAGTACTCGTGGAAATACCTCAAGTATACTTCCTTCTTCTCGTGACTCCAAGAGCATGACAAGCAAAGCTAAAATATCACGTAGCTCATTCACATTTTAGGAAACTTCAAGTGCATCGGAATAATCTCTCAAACCGCCGATGTTGAATAATATTATTCTCATATCTCGCTGCTCCTTCACCATAAACCATAGAAACACAAAGTCTAACAGAACACAATCAAAACAAAAAGCTTCAGACAGACCATAGAGCTTGTTGCTCGCCAGGCGGTTGAGCGCGTGGCGCAACAACGCCCTGGCAACTCGCGGTGCCCAGCAATCAGAATACCAAGTGCCCTCCCCATCCTCCTCTGGCAGCCCTTTCGTGCTTTATTTTGACGTCTCGTGCTTCTGAGGCCATTTACAAAATTCCAAGCAGGCCACCAAGACCCGAGGCAACGCTGCCGGCAACGTTACCAACGGCACCGGTAACACCACCGGCAACGTTGCCAACAGCACCGGTAACACCACCTAGAGTGCCCGTCACAGCACCTCCAACCGTCGAGGTCAGACCGTTTCCGAGGGTACCAGTCAAGCTAGTAGTGACACCTCCGCCCACGCTGCCGACAGTATTGGCTAGGCTGCCGACAGTCGAGCCAACCACATTGGTAACTGCACCAGCGGTGCCGCCAGCCAGCGAGCCGACGAGACCCACAACACCATTGACCGTGCTAAAGACGCTGCCAAGACCGAGAGAGTTGAGGAGGCTGTTGACAATTGTGGCGAGGCCGCCAACAGCGTTCTGCAGGCCAGAGAGTGAGATCAGAGGGTTGTTAAGCAAGGTGGTGATGGTGCCCTGGGAAAATTGGATAATTGGCGCAGTCAGCAGTGCGACAGAGTTGCTGATTGCCTGGACTTCCTGAGTGAAGGCGGTGCCCAGCTCGGCTTCAACCTTTCCGATACCAGCGACGGACAGCTGCAGGCCAGAGATGATGCTGTTGAGGGTGGTGATGACATAGACGAGCTGGTTGATCTGGCCCTGGACCAGGCCCGAGACAGCAGAGTTGATGTTGTTGAGAGCGCCTGCCGTTGTGACGAACACCTGGTTGACCGTGGCATTGATGGCCTGTGCGATCCCCACCAGATTGGCAGAAATGACAGCCTGGATGTTCAACACAGCGCTGGCCTGGGCGTTGATGTTGCTCTCAATTCCGCTGATGGCGGAGCCTGCAGCAAGTGTTAGCCTGGCGTTCTTACCAACACACGCTCATACAGAATCGTGGCACTCTCGATCACATCTGGAGACAGACTCGAAGGCTGAGTGGAGCAATTTCATTTAGTCTGGAAATATAGGGCTACATACTAATGGCGTTCTCATAATTGACAAGCACTGGTGCCAGAGTAATAAGGATGGTGTTCAGGGTGCCGATGACGGATGTGTCTTGGCGGACTTCAACGATATCGCGCCGCTGAACAAGGGCATCTTGACGCTGGCCAATGGCGGCTCCCAACGCGCCAGAGGTGAAGCACAAGGCCGTGGCCACGTGAGAGAACTTCATGTTTGCGATGTTTTGATCGAGGGCAAGGCGTGAAAGCCGGTTGCTGACTGATACGAGCGAAAGTAAGGAATCAAAAATGACAGAAGATTAGCAGCCAACGCAGTCAAGACAATTGATGAGTGTGGAAGGATCCTGAGCCCTAGACAGCAGCGGGCTTCTGCTTCTTCTTATGAGAATGGATTGAACAAGGAGTGATAGCCAACATTCGGTCCTTAATTGAACGTGTCTTGGAGCATGCCGCACGAAATGCAGCCCACCACCGGTGCAGCCGTGGAGCGTTGGCATTCTGAGGGACTCTGAGGTGGTCTGAGGGGACGTCCTTTCTTTGGTAATTGGATGTTCAGTTGCTGGTGTTTGAGACATAAATCACTCCAGGAATGCCAGTGATGCCGTTGTGCGTATCATGGTCCGGGCAGGCATGGCCTCAGCAAAGACAGTGATTGGGCTCTCGGAACAGCCTCCAAGGCCTTTTGCTTGACGGGATCTGCATAAGTCATAGTTGCGTGAACGAAGCTCTGAGGTTCTTGCTGGCCCGAGGTCTTTGGGCCGGCTCTTCTTGCTCGTTCCATGGTCATGTGGCAGACCGGAGGCAATCTGATACAAGTTGCGTGCCTTGTAAGGGTGTAAAGTCCACCCAGGGCATTCCACAGTTCAGAAGAAGCACCGTTTACGCGGGTGAGGACATGGAAAGTCGACTCGTGTTGGCGCGCTGGCATGCTCGCTCCCACGCGACAAGTGCCTGGGGCAAGGGCTACGGTATGTTCGCCCTTGCGGATCTCGACCAAGGTAGGGACGTGTCGTCGGCCCACTTCGCTTTTTCCTGTGCCTTCCAGAAGCACAGAGATGTCAAAAGTGCAAAGGATCCCAGCATCTTCGACGGCGAGGTCCGCAGACGTCGCTGGTTCCGAGTGCCTGTAGGCAGAGCAATCCTGCTGAAGCCGTCGTTGAGGAAGATCCCAGCCTGTCCTTGCGATCAGGTGCTGTGGCTGGTCAGACGACTTGAAACAAATTATCAGAACAAGTCTGGGCAGAGAAAGGGTAGCAGACCTGGCTTGAGCGTACCCTCTCGAACCGATTGTGGTGACTGCGAGATTGCCATGGTGCTCGTATCGCTTCAAGCCAGTGACAGGATATGATGGTTGTGTTGGTCGTTTGGTCGTCTTCTGAGAGTTGACAAGGTCGACACGTTCGCGGGTCGTGCCTAAGTGTCGATGGCGCCCACTGCGCAGTTGTCCCTTGGTTAAAATGCTGGATACTAGCATGGCCCCCTTGGCCGCTGCTGCACTGGTAAACTCACTGCCGCCGCCCATGCAGCTGCCAGGCCTGCCCTGTCTGATTACAGGGGGGCTCATGCCGCTAAGCAGTTAGGGCCGCTGCACCAGACTTTGGCGTACGTAGTATCAATTGATTCCAGCTCTTTACAGTGGCAGGCATTGCCAACTTCAACTCTTTCCCACCACTTTCAAGCAGCTGCGCCGTGCCAAACAACGGCATCGCAACGGCTGAGTCGTGACTCCTTCGTACCAATGCAGCCTCGATAGCGATAGCCATTGACAGCAATCGTGCTACATACCCTCAAACAAGACTACCAGCCCCCAGTCCGATCGAACCGCCGCTAATCCCACCGATGATATGGTCCGCCTCTCCGCCCTCTTCCGCCTACCTTCAAAGGTGAAGCGGCGCGCGCGACGACACAGAATGGCCACCCTCTTCCTCCTCTTCTCCTTGCTCCTCCTCCTCGTGCTCCCATTTTACATAATCTACCGTCCGCCACGCCCCCTTATCCGCTCTTTCCAGCGCCGCTGGCCCGACGTCCTATGGGAAGTCTCGATTCCTCCCTCGGCCAACAGGCAGAAATACATTGCGCTCACCATCGACGACGCACCCTCGGAATACACACGCGAGATTCTCGAAATCCTCAGGGATAATGACGCGCACGCGACGCTCTTCGTTATTGGCGGACAGGTCGACGGTCGCGAGGAAGTCTTGCGTGAGGTTGTTGCAGCGGGCAACGAGCTGGGCAACCACGCCATGCATGACGAGGCCGCGCGCGGGCTGGACCTCGACGTGCTGCGCGACCAGATGGAGCGCGTGCAGACGCTCATTAATCGGGCCTACGCTGCTGCTGGCGTGAGGACTGGCGCCCCGGCCCACCCGTATTTTCGGCCTGGGTCTGGCTTGTTTAGCACTGAGATGCGTGCTATGGTGAGCAAGCTTGGCTATAAGCTTGTGCTAGGGAGCATCTACCCGCATGATCCGCAGGTGCCCTATTGGTGGCTGAATGCATGGCATATACTCAGCATGGCGCGTGACGGTGGCATTATTGTGTGCCATGATAGGAGGAGCTGGACGATACCCATGTTGAAGAAGGTGCTGCCTGAGCTGAAGAAGAGAGGATACAAGATTGTCACCGTCACCGAGCTGTTGGAAGCCGCAGGTGAGTGATCTGGTGGGCTGCTCTGCTTGGACTGGATTCATACATACGGGCTTGTGCTGCTTTAGGCCTAGCAGAATCAAGGTCAAAGGAACCCCGGCGATACACAATCGGATACAGAAAAATTGGTGGTCACATATTTAACAAAGGAAAAAGAAAGGTAACACGGGTTTGGGGGTCTCTTATTTCATTTACTCATTGGCTTGGCTTCGCTTGGCTTATCATCATTATGGCATGGCGTTGGTCGGCTCTGGTTTGGAATTAACAAAGCTGTTATATGCATGCGGCGCTGGAAGCAATCACACACACCATCATCACATAGACATAGCATTATTGACTTAGTGTTCCATGAGCGCCGCATCTACATCCTCAGTATAGCAATATTAGGATTATACAAGAAGGGGAATTAAGAAGAATTATATACGTATCTACCCACAAACACAACCAAAAATGATACGCAGTCCCCCTTGCTTGTCTGTTTGTACAAATGTCTACATCATATCAATCTCCGTTCACTGGCAACATGCCTCATCTCTCACATCAAGAACGAAGCCCCTTAACTTCCTCCTGCTAAAAATACACAAACATTCCGCCGGTCCACCAGCGGGAAACCCCCCATTAGCCCCCTAGCTTATGCATAGGATAATCTGTGACAATAATGCTAGTATCTTTACCTACTCACAGTGTACCTACTTGTATTTCCCACGTAGCACACGGTACCTATACCTGAATACTTACCTGGAAGTGGAAAGTCCGCCTTGGTCCAGGTATATACCTACTTGATACGTATGTCGAAACTCTTGTTTATCAGATCGATAATCATCATCATTATCACCATCATCATCATCATCATCGATTCTCACACAGAGTACTAGAACATGCCGCCCCCCCCCCCTACTACTACTTACTCATACCAGTTGACCCAAGGAACCAGCTTGGCCCACAAAAGAATGTGTTTGATACAAATCACTTCTTCTCTTCCGAACAGAGGACGGACCCTTTGCTATGTTCGCTTGTTTCGGTACTTACTTTTACTTGACCTCCCATTGATCATCACTCATGCTCGCTACTGGCCGGCTGGTACAGTCTACTACTTGAACCATTCAGTATGAATCCATCTAACTGCTGAAGAAACCTTTACAGACAAGGATATGTAATTGAAACGTTGACTTCCGTAAAGGTTCTGGAACCTTGAGTCTGAACTGTGAAAGGGAGGAGATCTGCGCGCATGAACACATGGCCCTGAGTTGACGGATGCTTTTTGAGCACTGTACTTGGCCTTCACCAAATTACATACAAAATCGCTTCTGCTGACCTCCATCCCTCGCTCTGAAATATGTTAGTAACATAAATCAAAGACACGAAATGCATAGAGCGCATTTTGCAGTGTAACATTGATACGATGATTCGATCATATAATTTGTAATGCAGAAGCGTTTTTGATGCTAATGCTATGTTGTGCTAATTGATATGCATTCATCACTTCTTAGGCTTTCATTCCACTCAGATATCTTTGTACAAGTTAAAAGTTGTGTGTATGTATCCCCTTCTTGGTGAAAAATCTTTGTCTCACCATCTTTGCCGCCCACGAATTGCTTCCTCCACCTTCTCCCTCCTGGAATTCTTGGTATCTTGTGGTTGTAGAACAAGTTAAGGGGAAAAATCAGAGGGGAAAAAAGAGAAGAAAAAAAAAGGAAAAAAA
>KZ678754.1:0-18003 GCA_003019895.1 Coniella lustricola
TCTGCCCACTACTTTCCACTGTCGACAGTCGTGCGAGGTTGCAGTGTCAAGAGAATCGCATTCGCTTTTATCGTGGGTTTATCCACGAGGAGCAAGAGGTTGAGGGCTTGGTGGAAGAACTCTACTCACTCGCTTATACACTTGTGCACTTATACACTCACTTATGCACTTATACACGTATATACTCACTCACTTATGCACATATACATATATATATACACTTATGCACATATACATATATATATACACATATACACATATACACATATACACATATACACATATACACATATACATATATACACATACACACATATATATGCACACACACAAACAGACCAACACATAAATATATACACACATGAATATACATATATATATATATATATATATATATATAAATATATACAACACCGGCACATGGAATTCCCTCTTCCATGTGCTGGTGTGTGCACTCGCTCAGTCGGCCGCCATCTCCATCGTGTCTTTGACTCTCCCCCCTCCTCCCTTCATAATTACGTACAATTACAATATCAACATAGAAAGGAAAAAAAAAAAAAAAAGAAACAAACAGAAATGGTATCTCATCCTATAAAACCCCTCGAAAAAAAAAAAAAAAAAAAAAAAAAAAAACAAAAAAAAAAAAAAAAAAAAAAAAAAAAAAAAAAAAAAAAAACCACTACAGCGCATAGTTCTCTGCATGCAGATAAATCTCCTCCAGCATCGGATCCCCCCAGATCTCTGCCTGCAGCCTCGCAACCGTGTTCGCCACACCAACCCGCATCGCCGGCGGGCCGCACACAAACACCGCCGTCCTGCGTCCGAGGATCCCGCGCCCGTCCGACCCGCCCGTCGCCCACTCCCGCAGCATGTAACCCAGATCCGGCCGGCCGTACTCGACGCTCCACCCGCCGTCAATCTGGTGCGGCACCGGGAACGCAAACCGCATCAGGTTCTTTTGGAACTCGGTCGGCGTCTCGGGAAACCCAAACTCGAACCCAGACGGCGGGCCAAACGTGCTCGTCGGCCGTGCCCCCGCTGCCGTGTTGCGCCCGTGCACACCGCCGCCCACGTTGGTCCGCAGGTGCGCCAGCTCAGGCACATCTGGACCACCACCACCACCACCACCACCATCCATCGACGGCCCCTGCTGGTGTTGATGACCAGCAGACCCGTCATTGTCCGACTCATGAACCTGCTGTCCCGTGGCAAGATGCATCGAGCTGCGTTTGTGTGCCGGCGAGTTGGGCGGCGGGTAGTTAAAGTGCAGCGGCGCTTCCGTCTTGGTCTGCAGCGGCCGGAAATGGAACTCGCGCTTCTTGCCCTTTTCCTCGGCCAGCGCGTCGGCTACTGGTTGTTGCTGCTGCTTGGTGTCGGTGCCGCCATCGTGGCCTTCGAGTCGTGACAGTGCCTCGTCCGTGTATGACTGGCGGTTCTTGTTCGGCGGGTTGGCTGGTGGCGGCGGCACCACGTTGTGAGGCTGTAGGTATTTCTGCTGCGGCAGCGCCGTGAAGCGATCCTGCTCTTCTGCCCGCAGCTCGCGCTCTTGCTCTGGGTCGCCCTGCGCCACGTCCGCAATGAGCGTCGAATTGCGCTTCGACGCAATGCCCGCCACAAACCCGTCGAGTTTGTCGTGGAACGCGTTGGACAGCGGCCTGGGCACGCGCGCGCTGGCTCCTCCCGCCGCTGCCGCCGACGCCACCTGCTGCGAGTGTCGAACCGCCGCCGTCACAAAGAACTTGCACGTGACGCTCTCGGGCGGCGCAGCCTCGCGGCAGATGCGCAGCTCCTCGCGGAACCAGTCCATGGCCTCGAGCCGCTTCAGCGACCACACAACCACAATCTTCTTGGTGATCGCCTTGCCGTCTCGCATGCGCTTGATGAGGTTCAGCAACTGCGACATGAGTGACGTAATGCCACTCCCGCCGGCAATCAGAATACACGTGTCGAACGCAGCCAGCTCCCGCCGCATGCCCCCATAGGGCCCGTCCAGGAACGCGCGGTATGTGTGGAAAGGTCCCTTTTCAATCGCCGTTTCCAGCACCTTCTTTGTAAAGCCGCCGTACGGCCGGAACACGAGCACACAGTCCCGGTACTGCTCGCCGTACTCGGACGGAAAGTCTTCGCTGCAGAGCGACGAGATTGTGAACGGGTGGTTTTCCAGCAGCGAGATGCCTGGCATGCGCAGGTAGACGTACTGGCCCGGCGCCCACTTCATCTGCGTCGGGATCGTGATTTTGATTGTGTTCTCCGTCATGATCTGGATGGCTGCCTCGTCGCCCACCATGAAGGCGTACCGCCACGGCTTGGTCCAATTCAGCTTGGTCAGACGCCAGACGTTGCAAATGAAAAGAATCGCAATCGAGGCGTAGAGGTAGCTCCACGACAGCAAGTAGTTCTTGGTGTGCCAAAACAGCACCCCAATGTAGACGTAGCCCACGGGCGCGTGCAGCAGCGCAAACAGCTCGTACACGTGGCGGCGCACCACAGGCAGCGACGCCACGCACAACCAGCACAGCGGCACAAATGCTGCAATGCCGCTTCCGTAGATGATGCCGCTGCCGGGCGGGAAGAGCTTCGAGAAGACGGCCATGCCGCCATCCTCCCACACGGGCTGGATGAAGAAGGGGATCATGTGGACCAGCGCCATGAACAGGCACAGATACCCAGCCCAGCGGTGGAACACGTTCAATCGATCAGGCGCGATACCAGTGACAAGACTCAGGATATTCGCCTTGACCGCCGTCGCAACAATCCAAGGCGTCAGGGCCACGCAAATCATGCCGGCGCGGATGGCCAGGGGCGGCGACCCGTAGATGATTTTGACCCAGTACAGAGGCTGGGGCAGGAAGCAGTAGAGCGCCACAAAGGCCAGACCAATGAAGCCAACAGCCAAGACGGCAGAAGAGGAAAAGGTGATTCGGTGTTTGCGCCATCGAAGATCGGGAATGGGCCGGTAAAAGACCCAGCGGAAGAGGGCGAGGGTGTCGTTGATGAGCCCAATCGACGAAAAGTGCGCATCAGGGCGGAACGCCGTCGCAGCCTTTTCTTCCTCGGGGAAAAAGTGTCGCCCGGGTGTGCCCTGTCCGCCAGTGTGTGATGCGTCTTGCGCATGCTGGGCGTCGGCAGCCCAGAGATTGTTGTAATACTGCTCGACTTCCTGCTTGTAGATTGCCTGTCTGATCTTGTCCTGCCAGTAGTGCCATAACCGCACAATGATGACGGCCACCAACAGCACCAGCGCAAAGTATGTCCAAGCCAACCCATACTTGCCCGACTTGAGCCAGGGGTCGACGGTATCTGCTTGGACCAGGCCAGGGGGGCTGGTGGCCGTCAAGGGGATGTAGATGCGCTTGGCCAGCTCCTCTGTTCTCTGGGACATGGCCTCTGCCATGCCACGGATGGTTACTGATATTGATGATCCTGCCATGCTGATTACACTCTACAAGGGGAACAGCCCCCAGCTGTCGTCGTCAGGAAACGGGAGGGGGAAAAAAAAAAGGTGAATGTGAGCTGAGCGACAGAGCGCGGCGGTCTCACAGCAGCGACATGAGCGTGGTTGGTTTCTTTGGATTGGAGAAGACGGTCGCGTCGTGTGGCTGGCGGTTGTTGTAGATTGCTTGTGTCGAGGAAGCAAGGTGTTTTCGAACAAGAGCAAGATCACAAATCCGGATCGACGGCTGCGTGAGGCGTGGTGAAAAGTCTTGTGCTTGCGTGTGTGCAAAAAGCGGTTGTGGAACAGCACAGCGTCAGATGTCGGCTTGTCGCCTGTGGCTGGCCCAAACTTGAGATGAGAAAGAAGGTCAAGGTGGAGAAGTGGGCTGGCGTGCCAAATAAACCAAAAGTTGGGGGCCAGACAGGCGCCGAACAGGTATAAGCTTGACGCAGAACAGACAGCAATGGCGTTCGTTCGGAGTGGCGTCTCGAGGTGTGCGCTCTTTGCAGGACTTGTACGCACGCCGTGTGAGTGCGTGTGCGTGTGTGTGTGTGTCTTGTCTTGTCTTGTCTTTTTGTGTGTGTGTGTCTCTCTCTCTCTCTCTCACACACACACTCTCGCGTGGGTTGGACAAGCACGACGACACCACCAACTCTTTGCACGATCGCTCGGAAGACGGGATGTCAAGGTATAAAGTGGGTGAGGCCCCCAAGCGGCAGACCAGGCCCTTATATTGGCTGGTCGTCTTTTCTGGCCTGTTTCCCCCGCTGGACTGGCCTGCAGGTGTGTGCCGGTCGCACAACACGCGGGGCGGACGGTAGAATGAGAGCAAAAAGATGGGTGCGCAGGAGGGCGAGCTGTGGTGAGTGGCCAGCAGCCAGGGTCCTCTCGAGTGTGGGGACTTGTGCCTCGATCTGTGGCTCGGCACGCAATTGCATGCAGGTGACGAGGGGTGGGGCCTGCGCCTGGCACGCCTGGCACGCCTGGCTGGACGCGCTGGCTGGCCTCTGATTTGCCTGGCACAGCTTGGGAGGCCACCCTCGTGGTGCCAGAGTCCGCCAGATCCGTCTGCAGCCGGGCCCTATCACACTTTTGCTCCCTGTTGTGCAGGCGGGTTGGACCCGGATCCGGTAGCTTGCGAAGGCAGCAAGTGTGCGATGTGGGGTTGTGACCAAGTGGCGTCGAGTCCTCGGCTCACAGAAGAAGTGCGTTTGGAGTTGTTCAGAGTTGCACAACGGCCATCAGCATCATCATCATCATCATCATCGTGTGAGGCACCCGCGTTGGGAGGAACGCACAGAGACTCCCAAGTGGAACCCCAATAGAGGTCTGTGGCAGAGCGTGTACGTGACTCGATCATTCGAGGACATTATCCTGGCTGTCGTGACGGCTTTCGTCGATAGGAAAGAGAAAAGGAGGAGGAGGAAGCGAGGAAGCGAGGAAGCAGATTCGGCACCCACGCACATCCACATCCACGCTGTCCCTGAGCAACCATTGCTATCCGGCAGCCAATGAGGCCAACCCGACAACAACAGAGGCCATGGCAGCTTTTGCGCGTGCGTGTGTGCTGATTCGTCTGTCAGCGCCATGCTCAGGAGATTTCGCAGTGAAATGGACTTACGACGAGGACCCAATCCAGATGCCAAAATGGAGCCGGCAACGGGAGCATGCAGGACTGCCAGGGACGCCAGCTGCAGGGCTCTCGAACTGGGTTTAGCTCCCTTTGTCGATCCTGGATGCTCTGCTCTGCTCTGCCAGTGCGTGAGTGCGGGTGTGCGTCAGCCATCAGTCGACACCATGGCCCAGCCTTGGTTGGACGATGGCAGAGCGCGAGATTGCAACGGCCCGCGGGACGCAAGGTGAGATGTGGCCGCTTGGTTTGTGCAGGCGCTAAGCCGTGTGAGATGATTGGCTGTGGTGGCTGGTGGGCCCCCCCTGTCCAGGCACGCGGTGGTGGGGCTACTGACTGTGCAGGTCCAAGATACCTGGGCGCGACCGCCTGGAGAGCGGGATGCACAAGTACCCAGTACACCTAATTCTCCGACCACTGCAGATCACCTCTACGTACTGGACAAGAACTGAGCCGACGTGGGGCAACAGACAGGCCCTCCTGCAGCACAATGCCACCATAACATCTACCATGCTATCAACCTACCTATTCAGGCCCTCAGTCAGTCAGTGGCAGAACCAACAGAGTCCAACAGGCACCTCGAGAGCCCACCCACCGCTCACGTCGCACGCCGCCTTTGCATCCACCCACCACCAATCACAACACAAACCCTCCTCCATCACCATCACCACCATCACCACCACCACCACCACCACCCAAGGACGCCACCAAGTCACACTTCCACGCCTTTCCCATTGGCCGTCTCCTGCACCGAGAGACTGGGTCAGCCGCCCAGGCAAACCCGCAATCACACTCTCTCTCCTCAGACTCTGCCACCATCCAGAGCATAAGTACAATCGATAACCATGCTCCCCGGCCTTCGACTGCGTTGTTGAAGATTTGGCATTCGCCATTCTTCTCGGCTCTTCCCTTGCCATACGTGCCGATCAGCCAACCAACACGTCGTCGGCACTCTCGCCAAACCCCACGGGCTCTATGCACGACAAACTGCATGCGGCACAGAACCAACAACAACAACAAAAAGTGCCAGCCCGGACGGGCCGAACGCCCCATCTCGGCTCGTCGGCTCATCGATCTGGCGCTTAATTGCTCCTCGACGGACTTGGCTGCTCACAGTCCAAGCCAGACGCACTTCCATTGCATCCAGACCGATTTGTTTCTGAACACACACAAACACTCACACACATACGCACACATATCTACAAGCCTTGAAGTGCGATCATCAAACAAGGCGAGGAACTACAAACACAAAGTTGCACCTTGCTCTCATATCCGCGTGCATATCACACTATCAAGCCGGCGCTTATTCCGCTCCATCCACTCACTGGCACATCCATCTCCTTTGCCTTCCTCTGCCTTGCCTCAAACCATGGTTCTGGCTGCTGACGTTGCTGCCTCGATCTACATCCGTCTGGAATCTGCCAATCAGCTGTCATCTAGAATATGAATATGCCATGTGAATCTTGCAGGTACAGGTAGTCAGTCCATACTACTCGTCACCTGCCTGGCGCTTCCTCTCCTTTCTTTTTGCACACCTCTGCCTGCCCTCACGTATCCAGTTGCCGACGTCTTCCCGGTGTCTTGTCCCGGCTGCCCATACGGATACGTAGTGACATTGACCTTGCAAGAAGCGTACCTGAACTGATAAGCTGACGAGGACCTGCTGCTGCTGTGGCCGTGAGAGTCTGAGCCACGCCATTCGCAGGTCGCCCTGATCTCACAAAGCGTCTGCGCACAAAATGTACATCTCTTCAAAAGTCCTACGCAAACACTGAGTGATTACATGTGTGACTAGATTGAGAGAGCGGCAAGTACTTTGCACGGTAGGATTGAAAATAACTCTGTTGACACGCGAGCACTTGACTTGCCTCGGAGGAAAATCAGCATGAAACCCCTAGGACAGTTCTTTTGTGGGGGGGGGGGTGGTGGAAACAACTTTTGTGTTGAGTTTGGCTATATCAGCGTGCAATCAGATCCAGCCATTCCCAAACAAGCACTATATTGAGATAAGAAGCAAAGGATGCGCAAACAACGCATCTACACTACGCTGGGTGACCCATCCCCAGGTACAGCTCCTTTCTTTTCAGACTCTTCCCAACAATCTCTACGGCATTGCTAACAGGCTGACATCAGCACTCAGCTCGCGTCCTTGCGCCATCTCGGCTAAGACCATCCCAGTCCCCAGACTCTGCGAGATACCCCACGGTCCATGGCCAGTCGCCACAAAGACGCCGCCCTCGGCACCAGATCGAGTCGTGATGCCTTCGCCAAGCAGCTTATCCTCCACCCGCGAGATGATGGGCGTCCCGCGTGCTGTCACTGGCCGGAAGCACAGGCCCTCCCTGATGACTTCCAAATCCTCTGTTTCATCGAGCCCTGAGGGACCCAGCAGCCGCACGGCCGCCTTCTTGATTTGTGCAATGGACTCTGCCTGAATCTGCTTCTGGGTGGCGTCCAAGGGTAGCGGGATCGTTGCTGAGTTGAGACCCCCAATCCAGATCTCGCCGCCCGCATGTGTAAAGAGCTCTGGCGAGTACCCCTCGTTGTTTGTAGCGAACATGGCGTGGCAGCCCAGTCCAGCCGTCTCCAACTGCTCTGTCCATCGCGGCGACCGGAGTACCAGCGAGTGACCGGCAAGGCTCGTAACGGGTAGTTTGGTGGACGACTTTGTAAACAGCTCTGAAAAGACTTGAGGCGACCAGCAACCAGTGGCAATAATCAACCGTGCGCATGGAAGGTCGCTCTCGATATCTGTCTTGGTGTCTTGGATGCGAATCGTCGATAGCTGGTTGCGCATGTCCGTCATGGCCGCCAGGGCCTTGGCAGGGTGGTGCAAACGCACACCCAACTTGACACATTCATCAAGCAAAAACTGGCACAGCTTCGTAGGATCAAGCTGTGCTGTTGTTCCAGGGTCGCCAATGACGCTGATGTCGTCGCCCTGTTCCCTGCGCAACCACGGCAGAGCCATCGAAGTAGCATTCTCGGCGTCGTTGACTGCTTGGTCTCCCTTTTCAGCTCCTCCACTCGTGCCCGCAGCTGTTGCGCGGCTGGCCCCAGTCCGCAGCCAGTCCTCCGCACGCACGCCGCCGCCCTGTAGCTTGACCGAGCTGGACGTGTAACTCACGGCCGTACTCGTGCGGTAGCTCCATTTGGAGCCGCCATCGTGAGCCTCGGCAAGGCGCCTGTGTTCGTCAAAGCTCAGCGCACCCAGAGAAGCGGTTGCGGGGCCGAACCAGTCGCGGGCCAAAAAGCCTCCTGCGTAGCCTGAAGCTGATGCAAAGAGCTCTGGGGCGGCCTCGACCACATGAATGGTGGAAGCGGGCTGATGCTGAGCGAGGTAGTAGGCGGTCGACAGGCCGATAATCCCGGCGCCCAAAATGGTCGTCTCAGTGGCCATGATTGCTGGAGCAGAATTGGGCATTCATACGAGTATTGGACCACAACCACTCCAAGAGTTGGACGTCCCAGCTTAAGGAGACTGAGGTTTGATGGAAATATGTACTCGCGCCTGGGGGTCAAACGAATTGAACTCGATACGGTGAAATCTTATTCGCAATGATACCCCGTATATAGGAATTCCTCAAGTCATCGATACGAATTGCTGCTAGATTAGGGGAATCCAAGCAGTCGACAAGTCGATGGCCTGACGAGCAGCGAGGACTCGCCGATATAGGCGTCGCACAGGTCTGTCTACACGGCTACCGGCAACGATTAGTGACAGATAAGAACCTCGCAAAGTCTAGCCAGAAGATCTTGGCAGCCTCTCGGGCGTGGCTGTCAAACTGGTGGCCCACAACCCGTGCTCGATATTTGTCTTGCAATGCTGCGTCGGCGGCTCAACAGCGAGCAATGCCCGGTCCCACTCGCATACCCACAGCCAGGGGGCACCAGCACAACGAACTGGTCATGACGCCAGATCTGGGCTCCAAAGAGCATTCCGACCGGATGCGAGGGACATGTCGTTTCGGATAACTCGCCGAGGCTTGCCTACCTGGGTACCTTTGTGTCATGTGACCTTGATCTTTAATGGCCCAAAAAACAGCACAGGAAATGTCGAGCAAAGAAGAGCAAAGAATGAAACTGGACCAATCTAGCCCACTGTCGTTGTGATCCGTACCACTGAAGTTGTCGGAGAGCAGAATGAGGATCAATGCTAGAGGTTGACGAGCAGATGTCTGTCACTCCACAGCCCCAGTGTTTGGGTGGGTCGAGGCGTGTGACGTAGGTAAGCAAGTGTGGCTTATGTAAGCGAGGCTGGGCTGGAAGAACAATGCGATCCACTCTCGCCGTACGTGCGATCCATCTGCCACCTGGTGGTTCTTTTTGGTTCATTTGAAGACCTGGTGGTATGGTACTCTTCCTGAAAAGCTCCTGTCAGTATTGGTAGCTGGATCAACCGCTCCATTCTATATTTGGCATTGAGCCAACAACGCCATTGCTTGCTGGCCACGGTGGTCTCCGAGTCACTGACTGTCTGCAGCTTCCAGACTTTGCTTCCGTTGGCACGACTCGACAGTATGCCGTCCCTCAAAGCCACGAAATGTGCCGCAGCACCGCCGACGATGGTGCTTGCATCCTTTTTGCCCGGCAAGGATGCTTGGATGTGACCCACTGGAGCAGAACGAACGGCCGAGCTGGGACCGGCATCTGGCACAGAGCATGACAAGCCGTAAAAAGGAAGAGGCGTGCGAGCCCACAGGATGAAAGCACTCGAGTTGTGGATGCTGGATGTGGAGAGCCGAGAGATTCTACAATGCACAGGAACCATGTCAGTCTGCCAGCTGGGACTGCTATACTGATCGCCTGAACCAACAGCAGGTTAAACATAGCGTGGCTGAGGCGTGGGAAGGGACAAGATCGAATCGCGCCATGTCTGTTGGCGGCATTGTCACAACTGGGGAGCAGACCTGAGGCGGACGGGGTGGTGGGCAGCTGGAGAGCTGGAGCTATTTTCTCAGCATCAGCATCGATCTGAACAAACATCGGCATCAGAAACATCACAGGCAGTCCGTGGCCACACGCAGGGCATCCTCACCCACTCAGCGAGGCCTCACAGCGGGGTGTTCAGGGTGTTTCAGGGGCGAGCACGCCCATCGCCACTGGACAGACCCAGCGTAACCCCAGCGTTACCCAGCGGTAGCCTGCGTTAGCCCAACCTGCCCGATTGGGAGCAGCGGCGCGTTTCGAAGGGCGCTGTCACGCAGGGGTTGGCGCCGTGCCATTGGCGCGCTGTTTGGGGTGACCCCAACCCCTGGAGCCCGCTGCCCCTGGAGGGCCAGGGCATCCAAGGGCATCCCAGGGACACTCGCGGGCCCAGCCAAGGGCCATCCTCCGCTGAAGAAGAAGAAATCACGGCGCAGCCAATGGATTGTGCTGTTGGCGGCCAAACCGTCCAACAGTACTACAACATGGCAAGCAGCAGCGGGCTAAAATACAAACTTAGCCTGTGCAAAGGTCCAGCTTCCCGACAAAGGAGCGCCTGGTGACAAGGGCCTTCGTCCAAAGTTGTGGTTCTCGCGCCTTGCCGCCGTCAAGTCAAAAACACCCGACCTGCCACGCCAGTCGCTCACTTGTTCGTTTCTCCCGAGACTTGGCCCCTCAACTCTCCTTTTCCAGTCCGTCCGGCGCTGTTTCTATCTGACTGAATTCTTCTTCGTGTTCTTCTTCGTCTCTCTCCTCTTCTCGCGGCCACGATATACCTTTGTGTCTGCTACCGGTAGCAACTCACAACGAGCCACCTTCGTTCCTTGGCAACCCCCGGACTGTGTCCCTCGAAAAGCAAACAAACCCCGCCTTGTGATCTCGACCAGGCCTGCAAGAACAATAGCGAGCAAGAAGAAGCCGGCTTCCCAAATACCCCTCGCTGGTCGATGCCCGTTGCACTGCTACCGATTCTTCGTCATCACTACCGCCAACCAACACCATGCAGATCAACACCATCGTCGCCTGTCTCGCCCTCGTGGGCTCTTCCCTGGCCCGCCCTACCCTCCGTGCGGTTGGCGAGATCGTGGAGCCCTCGCGCACCAACACTCTGAGCAAACGGGACGCCGCTTCGGTCATTGAGGCCATCATGCCCAAGTCCACTTCATGCTCGGGCCGTGGTGACGAGTGCACGACCGCCGCAGTGGCTGGTCCTCTGCTGGCTGCCTCCATGACCACCTACTCTGTCACCACCGGCGTCGAACAGGCTGGTCTTCTGGCTCTAATTGCCTACGAGTCTGGCGAGTTACAGTACAAGAAGAACACGAACCAGGATGCCAACGAGGGACGCGGTACTGTCAATGAGTAGGTTTTCCTCTTACACCCTCTTCCACTCTTCTGACAGTGATTGACACTTTGCTAACTATACATCTGTAGGCAAGGAGCCCAGTACAACATTGACTACGCAAACACCTTCCCAGCACTTGCCGCACAGAACCCTACCACTGCCACCGTGCTGGACCTGGTGACAACCGACGAGTACAATTTTGGCACTGCTGCCTGGTACTACAGCTCCCAGTCGGCCTGCGCAACGGCCCGCTCCATGTCCACCGACGATGCGGATGCCTGGTTCGACGAGTACATGGCCAACTGCGACGGCATGGGCAGCGACTGGGCCACCTCGGAGCCTGACCGTGAGACCTACTGGACGGCCGCCAAGGCTGCATTCAACCTCAGTTAGAGAACCAGACTTTAACTTTGCTGTTGTTGTTGTTGTTGCTGCTGCTTATTCTTCATGTTTCTTCATGTGCTTTGTCTTGCACAAGGACTTCTTTGGCTACCTTGAAACCTCCTTCTTCGTTCAGGATGACGGGCTACTATGGTGGCTGTGATGGCCCCTCAGTTTTATGATGTTCAACTCACGTGGCTCATGTTGTCAAGGACCTTTTACGAAAACAAATTTTTTCTTCTTTCTTCAACACAATCATATTGTGCATTGCATATCTTGTTTTCGGGGTGGTTTTTATTTTTATTTTATATCTGTATACTACAATATACCCGTAGCATGAGGAGTATTGATACCTGTTTTGTGTTGTCACTGTTATCTCGGGGTCCTCGTTGTTGGCTCTCGTGGTTTTCATGGCGAAGTTGAAGATGGCCCGTAACTTCAAGGTGCGTGGCTTTGTTTCGTGTTTTCTGCATTGTTCTGTTCATTGCCTTTGTTTCAATGATCCTGGAGACAACATGTTTCTCCTCTCGTCCTGCACCAGAATGTTTCCTCGTCCAGTACCTGGTCATTGATAGCTACCAGCCTGCCTCAGTCACCATTTTGACAGTTCCAAACGATGCCATGCCTTGAGCATGTTCACGAAACGTACGCAGGCGGTGGATGAAGCGCTGTGACGCCGACCTGTGCCCGCCCTACCGTTTCCGTTTCCTCGCGGATAGACGTATCGACAAGAGTGGTTGCAGGCTGCGTCGAGGCTTTTGTCAACTTGTGCTCTTGCGTGTCCTCGTCCTGGCTTGCATCGCTTCTCTGGATGTTCTCTGGATCGACTCCTGTTGGTACAGCTGACGGTGTCGGCTTGGGCTGCTCATCGCCGAGTCCTCGCTCCAGGTCCCGAACCTCGTGTGCGCCATTCCCATTCGCAACCCCAAGTCTCTTACCTTTCTGTATCCGCCGTCGAGGTAGTCAGGAAGAAAAAGTCGACAGGCCAGGTATGTATGTTTTAAGCCTCGCCGAGCATGCATGTCAGAGTCCAAGGCCTCCGGGTTCGGCTGTCGAGACTGATTGTGTGGTACGGAGTGTGGGGTTCTACAGGGTGCATGTGGTTTGGCTGAGATGGTGAATAGATTGGGTTTGCGTCTTATGGTTTGAGGCCAAGGGGTTGGATCGCTTGGATAATAAGCGATGGCTATATACACAAACACATAGACCTGGACGACTTGACAGTCTAACTTTCCACTTGGGCCTAGAATAAGCCAAAAAGGATATGAAGGTGGTATTTTCTATCGAACAGCACTATTATATCATGTTGCCCTCGATTCATAGCCTCATTCCTGGCCAACTTCAAGAGCTGACATCTGGACCTGTCTGGGCACCAAACGTCCATCATGCTGATAGCGTGTAAGTAAGTAGATATATCATGATACTATGGTACGTTGATTTGACTGTCGAGTAGTACTGTGGCAGGGCTAAAGAGGTTTGTAACTGTATATGGCAAGGCTTGATTGAGTGGCAATTCACTTCAAAGTAGACTTTAGTATTTTAAGAGTACATGTTTTCAGCGATACGCTCACGTGAACAAGATAGGAGGGGGAACGAGGAGTCACGTGGCAAGTAGCCTGGGTAGAATGCCAACGTCTTGTTCTGAAAGACGAAATGGACCATGTCATCATGAGATTCACTTTTTTGGGCACTGAGGACATGCAAGTATGAAGAAATGGGAGAAGACTGTGAATGGGAAATACTTGATCCTGTGGCAATCAGTTGGCGCTCGCCTGGCGTTGATTTTTCAGGAGTTGATGAGGAGGTCTACCAACCAATATGACTACATATATTGTTATCATGGATCCACGAAGTTTCTGGGTTTAGACACCTAAATATGGAAGAGGAAACCTGATTGTAGCTGATCAATTTGTTAAGTCGATTGTCGGATGTAGTTTGTTATCAATGTAACAAACGACTGAAGACCTCGAGGATAGAGTTCTGCGCTTGTGAGCACTCTATTGCATCTACGAGGTGTCAAGTTTGTATATCAACGCTCTCACACCATCTTCGCGGTTCAAGGACGTCCGAATTCCTGAGAAAACCCCGTCATTCAAGCTTGAACCCCTAAACAAGGAAGTTGGAAGCTTTCTGAACAACGGGTGCAAGTCTGGGTAGTGACAGCGTTTTTTTGGGGGGGGGGGCCGCTCCTGGAAGTATTCATCTACGATCTTGAGAAGCCATAAGACCCAGCAAGCACTCTGTCCTCGATGTGAATGCTATGGCATACTTGTCCTTTCTGACAAAGACCTTGTGCTCATTACTCACAGTCAGGCCAGACGCTTCGAGTGAACGATAGTCAACAGCACTACCGTCCCAGGCCCTTGACAGTTCTCACGAGTCAAGGCAGCACAAGCAGTGTAACCACCGGCCGAGCTTATCTTGCGCGATTCGGGTCACCATTTGCAGTAAGATGGCGTAAAATCCGATCGAGAATGGTCACTTCACCTCTGTGCTGTGATGCCGCATCTCAACATGGAAGTCAAGCAAGAGTTTCATTCCCACGTGCTGTGAGCCTGTTACGGCGGATGTTGTTGAGCAGTGCCAACGTGCGAGCCGCGGCCTTGCTGGGGATAGAGAGGGGAACAGGTCAAAATGTGACAGGCTCAAGGTTCTCAGTTATGCTTAATCACTGGCGAGAACTTTAAAAGATCAAAGTCAGTTTGTTGGAAAGAAGAGTGAGGATCAACGGGACATGCCCACAAAGCCATGGCTATTTCGGTCTGGAGAGTTCAGACCAGTCTCAGCTTTCGAGACGAGACGGTGTCAGAATGAACCGCCCCTTGCACAGTGAAGCCTCAGCTGCAAGACGCGAAACGTTGCTGGTTCCGTGCAACTGGCTACGACATTACTTGGGATGTGTTGGATGATCGGACGAGACTTGGCTTTCTGGAGCATGAACAATGACCAAAAATAGCCTTCACACTACCCGGTACTTATAAGATGTTGTGAAGCTCTTATACAATGGGATCCTCGAAGGCGTTTTACAGTCAAACGGGGCATTCCAGGGCATCAACACAATGTTTGGCATGATTCGGGCAAGCAATCATCACTATACACTCTCATATTGGTGGCTATCCTACAAACCAGTCAAGACAGCCTCGAAATATTTCCAGTGCCCAAGCCAAGCGGCCTCCGATATCAACGCCAACAGACACCACCTTGAAAATCAATACACTATTGAATCGAAGCATAACCCCAAGTCGTAGCGTGCAAGGCTGACATGAACAAAGCCTTGGGACTGATCGATTGTCTTGTTCATCTCGTCTTTGTGAGCACCCGCCACGTTTCGAATTTGCCTTGCGCACACCTGACGATTGTCGCTTTGTCCCCTTTGGGGCTGTTTCTTGTGCCCCAGTCAAACATACAATGGCCGGCACGGTTCTTGCGGGCGTGCCGCTTGCGGCTTGCCAGATGTCTCGTTACGCTGGCCAGCGTCCCCGCAAAGTTTTGCCTTCTCAGTAGGGTTGAGTTTGAATTGATTAATTGACTGACTGACTGGCAGGTGGGTGCTTTCGGGAGTCAAAATGGCCTTCCTGGTCGAAGATCAGTCAACGAGTGCTGCGACCCTGCGTTCCTCTTCTTTTGTGCCTTGTCAAAAACAGAAAAAATGAGGGCATCACGCGGAGAGTATTCAGGTTTGACAAGCAAAGAGCAGGCCGAATCCAAAAGAAAATGCTACATCGCACACAACAAGATGGGACCCCTTGGGACGATCGTCCTTTGAGACTCAAGCTTTGGCCAGACAGATGGACTTGGCTGCGGGCCACCGTACAGCCGAACCAGAATCGCGAACCCATGAGTCTTCTTGGCACCCTATGTGAGATGTTGTACGAAGGACAAGGGCTTCTTCAACAACGGCCCAAGGTCGCCTTGCTTACCACACGTGGTCTTGGGGTGCTGATCAACAGTAACCAAGACGACCACAGAATCAAGATGAAGTCTTTTGAAGCGTCAGCCTGTCGCTCGCTCTTCTCAACGGCCCTCGCAGCTCTCTTGATCATCGGGATTCGGACTGATCCATGACTGATCTTGTGCCCAGCCTCCGGATAAATACATACTTACATACTTAGATTCCCCAGGGTTCGTTCACAACCTGGCCAATATCGCTGCACTAAACTTGCAGCAACTTGGACACGTTCCTCATGTTTTTGAGATCCCATACGTACAGAACCAGAAGACTGTGGCCTGTCTGTCTGCACATGGACTTGATGAATCACTCGACAGTACGTATACATGTTCCATGTATTGCAAGCAGCGAAACCATCCATACATGCAGCGTCCGATACCCTGCTACAGGCAAGCCCGTTGGGGAGGGAACAACCGTGATTGGTAGGTCCGCGATTGGTCACACGCAGAAATGTTTCCGTGCTGTGCATGTACTGTATGCCGGCCTATATTACAACATACACGTCCTATAAGGATATGAGGAGTAACAGTAAAGCATGTGTACATGTACACAAATGTATGTGGAAATAGTGAGCGAAAGAGGCCTTGAACGGGCCGATTGTGGTTTGCTTCCTTCTCAGAGGGTGATGCCAGAGTTTCCTCCGCTGCTGTGAAGATTGATAACCATTGGTATTCGCATTGGCATTGGCATCTGTGCAACGCTGATGCATGGGAATTGTCCATGTGACGGGAGCAACAAAGCAGACGCATGGTGGTGCGCCAAAGTACTCCTTGGTCTGGTTCCCTGGATGTTCAACCTCGATCGCCTCGTTTATTGAAGGAGAGCGCAATGGACCGCCAACTTGTTTTTTTTATAATAAAAAAAAAAGCCACTCCATGGGCCCCTTCTTGAACAAGACGCGATAAAGCATGTAGCAGTCAGTTCTGAGGTCGGTGATTGATCGCACGTACACACGAACAGTCATGAAGCTTCTCTCCATTTGCATTGCCGGCACTAACGTCCATGCCTCGAAGGGTCTCGTCGCACCACCCCCACCCACACACACGTCCGCAAGGAAGTATGGTCAAGCTGTGAAACAACGTCTTGGCACTTGATTCTTGGTTTTGTGTTCCCCTCTTGCGCATGTGTGCCTCGAGGGGATCGTCCCCCCGTACTGCAATGTTGCGAGCTTCTTGAGACGATACATGGTGTCAGCGTCGATACCCGGAGTGGTTAGAGATCTTGCAGATCCCTTCCAACGAGAGAAGAAGAAGCGAAAGAGAAAGAGATGGACACACACACACACAAGAGGACAGACATTTGCCAGTCGGCAAATTCCATCTTCAAATCCGTCCTTCACAGGCGTGCCAAGCAGTCTATCAACTGCACGTCATGATGCCCGTCTTGGGATCGTCTCTGTTTTCTATTTCATTAGGCTCCTCAGTGGCTTGCCTGCAAAGGAAAGGAAAAAAAAAAAAAAGAACAACAACAACAACAACAACAAAAGAGGCTCGTTATTACCACAGCGTCATGCCCGATTGGCGCCCACTTCATCGTACGTTATCGCGATTGTGTGGAGAGAAGCGGTATAGGAGGCATTTGCATACTATTCCCTCCCCTACCATATCATTCTCGACTGCCAACTTTAGAAGTGGAGGGCCAAGGCCAAGAAGCCGTTGAACAGAAGATGAAAGCGGCGTCTCCATCCGACGCCACGGACAAACGGTCGCGACCCAGTCCTACCAGAACGCTTTCCACAAGCATGCGTGGGGGTCCCTCATCCGCAAAGTTCTGATGCCCGGGTGGCGCTTGTCACCAGCTCGTCGTTGCGTGTGAATTGGTAACCCCTACACAAGCCCTCTCGCATATGTGATCGCAAGCTGCACAAATTCACAGAAAAGCCGAGGGAAACATCTCATTCGTTGTTTGATAATGAGCCAGTAGCAGTCTCGTGCCAATGCCCTCATGTCTGGTTAACAGGTCTGTGGACCGTCCACACAGCCAGATCCACGAAATGAAGTACACCGCAGCGGCGCTTGGTGAAGGAGGGAGAGAGAAAAAAAATCATAGAAAGAAGCCTGATCCCCCTTCAATCTTGGCCATGTACTATCACAGAACATGCAGAAGTAGGTTCCCGGACCAAACCCCACCAACTCCACCGACCGAACCGACGAGCGGATCAACGAGCGGATCGACGACGGCATGCCGTAAGTGAGCTTGCCGCAGCCGCAGCCCACTTGTGGTGAAGTCGTGGTCGAGGCTCGCTTGCGCACCGATGAGTCTACCGTTGAACATTCGTATATAATGAATGACTGAGGATACATATGCTCGGCAAGACAGATGGAAGGGGAAAAAAA
>KZ678755.1:0-17951 GCA_003019895.1 Coniella lustricola
AGATGAAGAAGAAGAAGAAGATGAAGATGAAGATGAAGATGAAGAAGAAGTCCAGGTAATGGCAAATTGTGTCAACCCACAAAATTTGTCTTTGGCTCCGGCAGCGCAAGATCAATCGGCTCAGCCAGCGTCTGGCCCCAAACAAGATGGAATGGGAAGCCATCCACAGGGTCCCAGAACGAGACACACTTGCCACCGCCAGGAGCGTCCTTCAGCTCATAGACACTGGTCGCACGTGCTTCTGGTGGCAGGACACGGGTTGCCTTTTCGAGTTCATCGAGCGAGGCGACTGCAAAGGCTGCGCCGCCGAATTGGGTGCCGGTCTTTGGGCGGCTGTCGTTGTCGGTGTTGCTGCTGTTGGTGTGGTCTTCTGCTGCTGCTTCCTCGACACAAAGAACAAATGGCTCGGGCCCGTAGCCGCGGTAATAGGTCCGCGGTCCCACACTCTTGACGTGGAAGAAGCCAAAGTCTTGCATGAACTCGTGGGCGGCCTGGATGTCTTGCGAGGCGTAGCGGTAGTAGACGTGGGCGATCCGGGTGAGCTGGATCTTGTTCTCGTTCTTGTCCGGGGCGTCGGCTGTCATTTTGAGCCGTGTCTCACGCGAACAGTGCTCTGAGTAGCTGGACAGATGTCCTGGGTATAAATCTGTAGTTTCTTGCTTTCTTTTCCACCTGCTTCCTAGACGAGAGAGGAGCAGGACTGTTTCTTGCAGTGAAGATGCAGAGACTGCCAAGACACCAAGTCAGTCGTGCAAGAGAGAAACCAAGAAGGATGCCGGCTGCCATGAAATAAACAAACAATAACAGCAGGGGACATCTATTTCCCCGGGCCTCCCGATCCGGTCGTGGCACTTCAACAATGGGGACACACGGCATATAACGAACGCGGGGTCAGCTTGTTCCACAGCCGCCGGGGGACCCGTCTTTTCCGGGGTCAGCCCAACCAGGTCCATCTCTCAGATGAGTATCCAATTGATGCCGAGATACATGTTTGTCTGGCATCGGCCGCGGGGTTGTGGTGGGGAAACTCGCCTCTCATGTCCGGGGCAGAGAGCACCCAGTCGCACGCACCCCGGTGTTGGTTGTGAGCTGAATAGCCAGTGCCGTGTTTCCAGACTTGTCGTGTGATGGCAGGTCGAGGTGGCTCAGTCTACTCAATTTGGTAGAAGGAAGTGGCTCAATACAGGTGTGAGCAATTGTTGTCGATGTTGAGGTTGTAGTGGACAAGGGCGGGCTGTAAGTCACCGGATCCGGATGTAAGTGGAAGAAGTGTTGAGGGTACTTCTCTTTGCTGCCAAGCATCCGCCAATCACTGGGTACCCAGTACTTGTACCCTCCCGTTCTCCAACTAGAATGCCCCAGCCTCTCTGGCCAGTTCACTTTTCTGCGCTTGTGATGGATAATAAGTACTGAGTTTCTCGAATCATGGTCTAGTATCTGCTCAAGTGCATTATAACAAAAACAAAACAAACAAACAATACAGATCATGGCATCCTCAATGAATAGTCTATTGTCAAATCAAATCACTGTCATTATCTTGAATCGCCTCTGTGCTGCAAGACTGGAGGCTCTTGAGCGCGCAGCGAAGATACAGTCCACAGTTATCCAGTCGCGATTCAGACCAACCTGACGATGCTTTTATCATTTTACAGACAACGAGACTGTAGGTCGGGATACTCAGAGACCAAGAAAGTTGAGGCTGTTGATACCGAAGAGATCTGAAATTGATACAGCCAGGGTTAGAACGAATAGCCAGGGTTACGACGAACAGCCAGGGTTACGACGAACAGCCAGGGTTAGAACAAACAGTCAGGGGTTGGCCGTCCTCCCCCCCCCCCCGCGCCAGGCACGCCTACGTCATAGCCACTGCCACCACCACGCGACAATCTTATCTAATCGCCGATAAGAAAACCCTCGGTATCAACAAGTCGTCACCGACATCGTCGTCATTATCGTTCACCTTTGCTTATTGAGTCTGTCGAAGCCATCAACACACACTCTCACGTTCTCTCTATACATACAACCTACGCTTTCCCTCCACGACGCGAGGGCCACAGCTTCAACGCAACAATCCCCCAGCGACGTTTCACACACACACACACACCACACACACCAGCCGACAAACTAGCAGACAACGTCCCCGAACCCAATCCATCAATCCACAAAACGTCGACAAACTCACCACAATCCACAAGAATGCCCAAAAAACTCACAAAATCGCCCACCTTCTCCTCCACCACCACCTCCTCCTCCCTGGCATCCACCACCCTCCCTCGCATCCTCACAGACGGCCTCCCCCTGCCCAAACTCTTTGTCTTCGACCTCGACTACACCCTGTGGCCCTTCTGGGTCGACACCCACGTCAGCGGCACAGCCCTCAAGCCCGTCCCGGGCTCCAACAACACGGCCTGTACGGACCGCACCGGCGAGTCCTTTGCGTTTTACCGCGATGTGCCTGCGGTGCTGTACACCCTGGCCCAGTGCGGTTCTGGTGGAGGCGCAGGCGTCAAAGTTGGTGTGGCAAGCCGCACGAGTGCGCCGGACTTGGCGAGGGATATGTTGAAGCTGTTATATGTACATCCACCACCACCACAATCAACAGCACCACAAGGTGACTCTGCAAAATCATCACTGGACGGCGGCGGCGGCGGCGGCGGGGAGCAGCAAAAACCCCCCACCACCGCCAACGAAAAAAAGAAATCCAAAAACAAGCCATCGTCATCAACAACAGCGACAACAACAACAAACGAATCCTCAACACTTAACAACGGAGGCAAAGCCAAAAAAGCAATCGACTTTTTCGACGCCGGCCTCCAGATCTACCCGGGCTGCAAAATCACACACATGAAGAAACTCCAGCGCGACACGGGCATCGCGTTCGAGGATTTCCTCTTCTTCGATGATGAATCGCGGAATCGCGACACGGAGAGTTTGGGTGTCACCATGTGTCTTGTGCGCGACGGTGTCAGCTGGGCTGAGATTGAGCGGGGAATCAAGGAGTGGAGGAAGAGGAGGGGAATTAGTGGCAGCGCAAATGGAAGGCGGAGTGAAGATGAGGATTGGTGAGGCGGTTGGTGGTGGATTGGCACCGTGTTAGGTTTGCGCATCAAGACACAACCAAGATAATGATGGTGCAACTACGGGCTATAGACGGTGGACATCGAGACAATCATAGATACAGACACGAGATGGCTACCAAGGAGCCAACTACTATAATTGTCGGCAGCATGTCAAAGCAAATGGGGTCAACGCAACCATGTACATGTAATGTTTCTGCTCATATATCTGTTTTTTTCTTTCTACAAGCCCCAAACAGGACCCAAAGCACTTTTCCTTTCTGTGCCAATACATAATCAGAACAGACGCCTCCTTCTGGGGCTCGGCCAGCCACAGTGTCTTGCAAGTTGGCCTTTCTTTGGGCTCTCTCTCTATCCCAAGCCGTGAATGTTAGGAGAAAAAAAAGGTATATACGTATATGGTGCGTAATATTTGCAAGTCTTGGAAATCAAAAGTTGGTTCTTGATGGTACGGTTGGTGTGGTTGATGTGGTTAATATAATTGTAATGAATCGTGGTGATCATGGGATGAGAATGATGCTGTTAATGATAGTGGTGGCGCATGGTGTTATTATCCAAACCTCACTCATGCACCAACAGGATTTCCGTTGACGGCGGTTTCAGCCGTCGTGACCGTCGTCTTGTTATCTTGCAGCGATAGTCCTTCCACAGCCTTTGCCACAGCGTCGTCGGTCGGTGGAGACGCTATCGGCTCCTCGGGCGCATCTTGAAACTCGTCTTCATCGTCGGCAGCGGCGGCAGCGGCAGCAGCAGCAGCGGTATTGCCGTTCAGCACAGGCGCTGTTACTGCTGCGTCATCCTCTTGGTGTCCGAGCGGTCCTTCAGGGTACGCGACTGGTATCGAGCAAACCTTGTCATTGCGCTGGACCTTGTTCACACTACCACGCGCCAGACACTCGAGTCGCTTGCCGTCATCTGTGGGAACCCAGTAGACGGGACCTTCGGGAAACTCAGTGTAGCCATTCTCCCAGGTCGCCAGCTCGCGGATCTTGGGGTCGAGGTTGGGCATCTGGCACCAGTTGAAGTCGAGCTTGCCGCCGTACTGCTTGGGGATGTCGTCGATGTGGATGAACGAGTTGAGGGTGGGCAGAACCTCGGCGTGCGAGAGGACAAAGATCTTGGAGACAGTGACAGGGTCGAACCAGCGCTTGATCCAGCCCCAGACAGTAGTGAAGAAGGCGGGTGCGCCAATGATCTGGAAGGATGTCACAGGTTAGTACCTTTGATGCGCCATCAGGGCCGGAGGCTGGTTAGAAAGGACCTACAAATATTCTGTCCAATGTCTCTGGGTAATGAGCAGTCGCCAACTCGCTCGCTGCTTGCATGTGGTTCTTGAGGTTCCAGTATCCCCTCAAGCTGACGCCGCTGACGTCGACAATATTCGTGCTGAGCGTGATGGGCGTGCTCGGATGTTCGCGATCCGTCAGCTGGGTGCACAGCGGCTGGGCAAAGCGCGTGAGGTTCTCGTACAACGCAAACAGTCGCACAAGCTTGGTTCCGGTTTTGGCATTCGGCACAGCGCGCGAAAAGGTCGAAGAGGCTGCCTTCTCGTAGGCAGTGACCGTCTTGGGGTCCAGGTGGCGAATTTCAAAGAGGTAGACGGGAATGCCGCGCTTGTCGCGCCGCCCGGTCCACTGCGGGTAGAGGCGACGGCTCTGCTCGTAGGCCTCGACGTCGATGGAGTCGTAGAGCACGTCGAGTTGGATATTCTGCCGCCACTCCTCCGTGTCCTTGAACTGGGCGCGCGCATCGGCAATGACCCAGCGGCGTGCGCGCAGGAAGCGCAGCAGCACCGTGTCTGGGTGCGACGCCGGCGGACCAGGTTTGTAGAGCCCTGCTGAAGCCAGGTCGGTCTTGAAAGCGGCAAAGGTAGCCTCCTCCTCGGGGGTCAAGTGGCCGAGATGACCATGAGGATAGCCGTAGTCGAGGGCGCCCTTGACGTTGCCCGTGCTCTTGATGGACGACTTGGAGACGGTGCGCGTTGCTGGCCCCGCGGTGGAGGCGGTGCTTGTTGGAGGAGCCATGTTCTGGAATCGTGGGTGATGGATGGGGCTGTCGAGAGGGACAGACGCAGTGCGCAAGTGCGACAACAACGACAACAACAAGTACGACTGTTGCTGCTGCTACTACTCTGCTACCACTACTACCGTAGGAGCAAAGTAGGATGAGTTGCACAAGAAACGATGGTAACGCAGCCGGGACAGGCGGAACAAGGGCTGCGAGATATCAAGCGCGGCTTTTCAAGACGAAAGTCGACAAGGTGGAGGCGAAGCTGAGGAGGACCCAGATGGGACGCTGGGTATTCCACGATGTATGCAGCAAAAGGATACAGCAAAGTAAGCGCTGGAAGCGGAGACGAGACGGAGGTGGAGGCTAATGTCAAGGCGGCGAGGCGAAAAAGGTGAAGAGGGAAAAGAATTACTGCACGTAGTGACCATCGTCATGGCTCGAGAATTCATTCCTCGGTGACTTTGCTGGGGTCCCCCGTTCAGGCAGGGGCCAGGCCTAGCTGAACATTAGTCAGGGACGCTCGCGGGGGGGCTGGATGCGCTGGTAGGGGCCGAATCACAGGGGGGTTCCTCCTGAAGGAAGCCCAACGAACTGTTCCAGATATGAGATGCCATCCCCGATAAGATGTCGTCCCCCGATAAGATCGCATATGCACCTGTGGTATTCTTGATTACCATAGTACAAAGGCTGTGTTGGACATTTCGAATCGGTCAGATATCTCATCATATCCAAATACAGGTCACTTTCCTGGACTTTGTTCCTGTCAGAACAAACAGAAACAACCATCAACAGGGACGTGGATATCTCAAAATCTGGGGCACTGTACCGACCACTCGTCATTGGCCAACTTAATCTGCAGTGGCAATTCGAGATTGGCTTTGCATTTGCGCTCCACAAGCAATAGCATCGCAGCTCGTCTAGATTGGGTTTACTCAAGGTTTGGGGCCGTTGCTTCAGAGGTCTCGCAGAGTTTGGTGCGAGTGCTTACATAAGGAGCCAAGTACTCATGTACCGCGACTGCTGCCTATCGATCATCTAATCGCACCAGCCCCGACGAGCTCAGACGGATTCGATTTCTCCCATCTACACGACCCTTTTCTGTAACTCGGATTTCTCGCATCAGCCGGTATGTACACACTGCTTGCCTGATACCAACTCAATCGCGCTGCATGACTTCGCTAACCTTCTGTACCAGAATTCCTCAGCGGGGAGCGGCCTGGCCGTTTGTGTGCCGGAGCAACCTCTCGGGTTGTGAGCCTTTGGATGATGCTTCGTGTCTTCCTTCCGACAGAGTCAACGTCCCATCCGTGGTACTGGCTATCCGGATCACAATGCTTTAAAGCGCGTGTCGTCTCTGTTTCGCCAGGATCATGATTAGGCCATGCTTCAACGCGCCTGGCTGGCTTGCGTCGACCAAGCCAACCTCGCCTCACTTCCCACCTCAATTTCGGTCAGGATTCAATATGACTGTCACTGCCGATCTGCAAGGCTCAGCTCCAGGTGGCTCACAATAGCCCACGAGATTCTCTTGGTTCAAACAGGCCTGGTCCAGCCTTTGTCGACAGAAACAGCTCGCTAATGGCAATGTTGGAGGGCAAAGAAGTTCACTGCTCTGATGAGTGCTTCCAGTATCCCGAGTAAGAGATCTTGAATTCCAATGGTTTCTTTCTGAAGGCATTTTAGCACACGATCAAACGTTGCTTCGAGATGGATCTGAGTGCAGGAGCTTGCGCAACCCAAGCGCTGGCCGCGAACGACGGGACCATTTGCTCTCGGTTATCACAGCCTTGGTGGTCAACAGCGTGACTCTGTCACGGCCCTGTCGATGACCACTTTACATCGTAGGCCATCCTAGGTCTTGACGCAACAGCCATGTCGACGAGCATTTTGTTGAATGACAGTCCGAGCATCGAACATACGTCTGTCTCTGACCAAGGCCAACCTTGAACATTGTCTGGCTCCCCAATCCGGCGGCTTGCCCTTCCTACAGGAACCATTGCCACTCAATCGACAGCATGCTGGCCACGTGATCTCGAATGGGGCTGGACTTCAAGACTTTGACCTGCCTACACTGTACACAACGACTACCGACGAGTCGTTCTTGTCATGTGCAATCTTGGACCAGCGAACTCTTGCCGTTGGGGCCTTTTCACAACTGAACTCAAAGTGTGACAGCCACAGTGGCACACGGCTACAACACGAGCGCAAGGGTTGTACTCACCAGAGCTGTCCGTGTGGACGATTGGGCGGAGCCAATCCAATGTGGCAATTTGGGTGCTTTTACGCATTCTATGCACTTGGGAAAGGCCTGGTTGATCTGTGCTATGCTTCATCTCATGCAATCAGAGGCAACCGTCACCTACGGCGTGGTGATTCCAGTCTTTTGCGTATGACCCTGACCCGAAAGGGAATCGAAAGGGGAACACAGAGGAGCAGTATACACGAGGCCGCAAGCAATTTCCAGCTGCATGTCTTGAGGCTGCGGCTGCAGTGGTACTCGCATGCCGCCTGTGGCGAGGATGCAACTTGAGGCTGGGCTTGCTCTCTGTAAGTACTTTTCGACTCGTAACGTTGATCGTGATCGTCTACTTGTGTACTGATTTGTTGACCGGAAGGATCATTTTATTGAGTCGCCAAGGTATGCACACGGACGATTAGCAGTTGGTCGTGTGACTGGCGCATGTTCATCAGAATGGTAACTGAGTGCCTCGGTACTGAATTCTGGCCCATCTCGTCAGGCCCCATTCACATCACACCACAAGGAAAGCTGGTGTCGCGTGTGGCGTCCCTCACACAACGTCTGTCTTGTCCTTTCCCGCTCCAAATGCCATCTGCCTCAAACGAGTTGCAAATTATCCCCGTTGGCGCCTCCATATTTGCGGCTCCAGGGTTCATGTCGCGCCGGTTACTTGGCACATCTCGAGGAGGATTCCCACGGCTTGGTCGGGTCGAGACTCTCTGCTCTGGGGACGGCGCAAAACGCCCCATAGGGTACGTTTCTCCCGTGGACGCCACTCAAACAAGTGGACCCCAGCTCAGCTCGTGGCAATTGGTGTGGTGTGCCAATTACACAGTCGTCTGCTTGCAGTGCGGTACCCCACTCTGGGCATCGCTCATAGCGGCTGCTTATCACGTCCGCCCCCCGGTGTTTCTACGGGGCGCTCAGGTGTTGCGGGCGGCTTGCGCTGATAACGCCATCGCAGACTGCAACGTTGTCAGTCTTCGACCTTCCTGCTTGGGCAAGGCACTCAAGTCACCTTTGTGCTTGGCATTCATCGCTTGTGTACTTGTGTGCCTCATCCTGCCTCTTGGTCAGCCTGACCAGACTCCCGCGGGCTTGCGGCTGCCATCGGTCCTTTGGGCAGCTCACTTAATCACCCAGTCACACTGTCGTTACGATGTATACACAACTTCGCCGCGGACTGCACTTTCATTGTGCGAAGATGACGGTCTCCACCTTTCGAAGAGGATGGATTGGTCACAGGTGATATGCACATCGACTGGGATCCGCGACCTCGCTGTGGGCTCTCGGGACCTTCACCATGGGCAAGGGTGGCTTGCGCATTGCTTGTCTTGCTTGCTGGGTTCTTGTCTGCCAGTCAGTATCAGTTGCCGGCTCGCAATGGTCGGCTGCCCCAGCTACGCATTCCACTACGCAGTCTCGCGGTCAAACTGCGGAGCATTTGCTATCACGATTTGGAACTCGAGGCTTCCCGAAGCGTACTATGTATCAGCTATCGCGGAATCTGTTCGTTGGGTATGCCACCTTGTGGAGATGGTCAAACTATTTTCCTTATCCGCCATGTCTTCTCGATCTGCTGCCGGCTACATATCGCATCGTCGCGTCCCTGCAGCACCAAAGCACCAAACAAGGGATGGCACGCTGATACCGTCTTTCCGAGTATGCCGGGTGGTGTCAAGCAGCTTTGCCTCACAGGGCACAAAAAGATGTTCGATCCAGCTTCTAGAATGCCCATGAAGCTTATCATTTCCCCAGTTGGTCACGCATTGTCACGCCACGATACAGGGTAGGCTCTTTGCAGAAGACCGTCCTACATACGGTGGCGGCCTGCAGCCTATCACGCATCGTCTGGATCTCTGATAGTCCAACACGAGGGACTGGATTGGGTGTTGGATGGCAAGCGAGCGGCGACCACTCTGCGGTTGGTATGTCGTCCTCCTCCTCCTCCTCCACCCTGACCCGAACTCATGGGACTTGGGAACCAGAGCGCACCCACCCTAGCCCACACCGAGGCCAGCAGCGAGCCGGCCAATCTTTTTTTTTCTTCTTTTCTTTTTTCTTTCCCAATGGGCTGCTGCACGTCCTCAAAGTGCCAAGCTCGACATGCCCCATTCGTGGTAGGCAATAGACAAGGATATCAATCATTGAGTTGCATCCTGCCACTGATAGGTGTCCGCCCGCTCACAGATACGATACGTCTGGCCAGGGTCCCACCCCATACTGCTGGGGCCATATTGATGGCACCATCGCATTATAACTTTCCTCACCTCCCATCTTTTTTGCTCTCACAGTCTCGACGTGATTTCTCCTCTTCTCACATCTGGCACTTTCCCCTCTCTCAGATTCACCTGCTTTGGTTGAGTTATCCTGCAACTCAGCCAGCCTCCAGCTCAGTCCAACCTCGTCCTTTTGACTTTGTGACAAGACTCTGGAAGGTCTAGCAGCCAAGATGAGTAAGTTTCCAAGCTGTTTGCCCACATTGCGCCTCAAGTTCCATTTTGAACGAGTATTTATGACTGACTTGACTGCTCTTACACACAGCGAGGCTCTCAGTGGACAATGTCGAGAAGAAGATGGCCACGGACCATGGCGAGGCTATTCTGATGCCTCTGCCGCCCCATGGCGATGGTCCGCCAGCGATCCACCCCGAGGTTGGCACAAAGCCCGAGACCAAGGAGGACCTGGAGAAGATGGCCCTGGCTACCACGCACACGACCGAGGCCGCCGACGGATGGGACTACGAGGCTTACCCTCTGCCCACCGAAGAGGAGCGCGCCACCCTCCGCAAGGTTGCTGACAAGATTCCTTGGATCGCCTACCTGCTGTGTGTCGCTGAACTGGCGGAACGTGCATCCTACTATGCGACAACGGGTGTCTTCAGCAACTTCCTGGAATACGGCCTGCCTGCGGGCGGCAACGGTGCAGGCGCTCCCGATCCCAGCGACTCGCAGGGTGTTGCCGGTGCTCTTGGCAAGGGCGTGCAGTTTGCTTCCGCCTTTGTCCTTCTCTTCACCTTCATGGCCTATCTGTTCCCCATCTTTGGTGCTTGGCTCGCCGACACCAAGCTCGGCCGCTACAACACCATCATGCTCGGTGCCGGCATTGGAGCTGTTGCTCACGTTATCATGACGGGCGGCGCTGCGCCCTCGGTCCTGCAGGCCGGCAACGGCGTGGCTCCCTTTATGATTTCCTTCTTCATGCTCGCTGTCGGCGCCGGTATCTTCAAGCCCAACGTCGCGCCCACTGTGCTCGACCAGTACGTCCACCAGCGCGAGTACGTCAAGACGCTCAAGACCGGCGAGCGGGTGCTTGTGGACCCCGAGACCACGATTCAGCGCATCATGGTCATCTACTACGGCTTCATCAACATTGGTGCCTTCTTTGCCCTCGCCTCGACGTATGCGGAAAAGTACGTGGGCTACTGGCTCGCATTCTTGCTCCCCACCATCATGTACACGGTCGTCGTCATTGTCTTTGTGGGCGTGCGCAAGAAGATTGTCAAGAAGCCTCCCATGGGTTCTGAGCTCACCGAGTTCTTCAAGATCACCGCCATTTGCTGCAAGGCCAACAAGTTCAAGGTCTGGAAGAAGGGCTTCTGGGACGCTGCCAAGCCCGAGGTTCTTGCCGCCAAGGGTCAGACAGTGACCTGGAACGCCAAGCTCGTCAGCGACGTCGGCCGTACCTGGCAGGCTTGCCAGATCTTTTTGTACATTCCCATCTGGTACCTCAACGACGGTGGTATCGGCGCTGCTCCCAACAACCTGGCGGCCACCACCGTCCTCAACAATGCACCCAACGACCTGCTCAGCAACTTCAACTCGCTGACCATCATCATCTTCACCCCCATCTTTGCCTTTGGCATTTACCCCGCGCTGCGCCACTATGGCATTTCCTTTGGCCGCATCAAGCGCATCACCGCCGGTATGATCATTGCCTGTATCTCGGGTATCTGCGGTGGTCTCCTCCAGCTCTACGTCTACCGTGAGAGCCCCTGCGGCTACCACGCCTCGTCTTGCACCAGTACCCCAGCGCCCATCTCCGTGTGGGTCGAGCTGCCCATGGTGTGTCTTGGTGCCATTTCGGAGATTCTCGTCAACGTCACCATGTACGAGATGGCCTACGCCCGTGCGCCTCCCAACATGAAGGCCTCCGTCTTCTCGGTGTGCTTGTTCATGACGGCTCTGTACGCTGCGCTTGGCGAGATCCTGACGCCAGTTATTCAGGACCCGTACCTTGTGGTAAGTTTCCCGTGTCCATTTTTTCCCTCCGTCCTTTCCCTGTTCTCAACCCATCAAAAAAAGTCTTTTGATACTAACGTCTCTTCCCCCCCTCCACAGTGGATCTGGATGGGCCCTGCTATTGCTCTGGCCGTGCAGACTGCCATCTTCTGGTACCGCCACCGCGGCATCGACGAGGATGCCTACATGACGTACGAGGAGGACTTTACCATTCCTCCGCTCGAGGCCGCCATGGCTGAGAACGGCGACCGCACTCGTGTGGTTGAGGAGAACAAGGAGACCAAGGCCTAGACGAGATTGAAATGCTTGTGGACTTGATGAGTCAAGGAGGATTAGATTTGTAATTACTTTTTTTTTAAACTGGTTGTGTGTACATGTGCGTACGTACTCTGTATATGCATGCATGCGAAGCGCGGTATGTACCAATAAGTAAACGGCTATATGGATGTATGTATGTAATTATGGATGTATGCATCTATGTCTTATTGAACGACATTGTCAAGATGAGTGGTCTATGTGTGCTGTATGTAGGTTGGTGTCATTACGTTCCTGTTACAGTCTGTAGAAAAAAAAAATCACTCGAGAATTTCCTCCTTTCGATAACTCAAGTGCAGTGCCTAAGCTGTGACGACAAGTCTGACTGGTCAGGTAATCCATGGTGAAAGAATTGCCTGTGCAATCCATCCGTCAGTCGTTGGAAGAGCTAGCCAGTTGAGTAGCCCTAGTATACACCAGAGACTGGAAGTTGGTATTATCGAATTGATGTGATTTTCTTTTCGCTCAGTCGCTGTATTCACCATGGCAGATGGCGGGTTGCACAAGTATACAAGTTCCCATCATGGCTGGAGTCGATCAAGGCGTGGGCCAATGGGGTGTATTCCAGACCTTGCTCAAGAAGTCGTGCGTACGAGATTGAGTTGGTGAATAGCGTGGGGATGGGGAGGATGGACAAGGGCAAAAGAGGAATAGGAACAGCAAATGAGTGTGATGAATCCGCATTTATCGGGTTGTGGATCGGGCTTCTGTCTGTCTGTCTGTCTGTCTGTCTTTCTCTTTATGTACTTTGGGCTTTGGCTTGAATACGCCTGTGTGAGTTCTGGGTTCAAGATTCTTGTCTTGAAGCGATTTGGTAAACCAACGACATTTGACGCATACTATCGACCCAATTCATAATATGCTTGAGCGTGCGTGCGCGAGGAGGGACGCTGTGGGTGATGAAGCCATCACATGACGGCTGAGGGTTGATCCGAAGCATAACCTCGACCTCGACCTCGACCTTGACCTTGCTGATCACTGACTTGGTCTGTGTTGACAGTCTGCCACCTTGATTAGAGCGCCGTTTCTTTTTACCCTAATTGCTTCGATTCATCTTTGCACATGGGAGTCGGCCACTTTTTGGGGGGGGGGATTCCACTGTGGGCGAGTACTGGCCGGCATCACCATATAAGCCGGCCGTTTTGGGCCTGGCAAGAGATTTACTATAAGCGGAACCTTGATGCAGGAACGCGGTGGTTCATCTGGCCAAGTACTGCAGCGTAGCTATGTCCAGAGATTGGTCACACATTCCAGCTGTAGATATTGTATTAAAAGAAAGAAAAAAGACGCGATTCCTGCCCCGGTTTGCACGTAGATCAAACGCCCACCCTTGCAGCCGCTGGGCGATCGAGACTGCACAAAAAGAGTGGAGAAGAGTTGTGTCAGAGAACTGTGGCTTTGGCTCCACTGGTGAGCCTCCTCTTATTTTGTGAACATGTGTGTGTGTATGTGTGTGTGCATTTGCATGTTGAGTAAAGAGTGGGCGGCAGGATAAGGCGGCAGGATATGGGGGGGGGGAAAGTACACTGAGACTTTGAAATGATTCTCCTGCTTTTTTTCCTTCAAAGACTGTGTATGCAAGGAGGGTCATCGGACGTACTTGGCGAAGAAATGTCCAGCTTCCCACGGCCGTGACTTTAACGAGTCAACGACTATTACTGAGCGTTGAGGCTACTACTATGAAAAAGAAAAAGGGGGGGGTCTTCCACTCCCAGTCCGAAGCCGAGGCATGTTATTGATGACAACATTGTACAGCAGAATAACATTGAATGATCGACATGTATATATATATATGTATACATATATATATACATATATATACGTATATAAATCTCAACATGGAACTAGATGCGGTATGCGCGCGGGAAGGCCGTGCCTTGTCTCCCTTTTATTAGCTGTTTCTTTTCTGGGGCGTACAATTGCGGGTCCTGTGTGTCGTTTTCCACGCGCCTAGAACATATTCCCTATCCTCTCTGCTGGTCCCAGCATAGCCATATAGCATGGGCTGAGAAGCGGCTTGGCTGAACCAGATTCTAAGCTTGAACTCGTTGGACGTCTAGTCTGAGATCATTACGTCGACAGAGCCACAAGCAACAGCAGAAATCATTGCCATGATGATGATGGCCCCCTAAAGAAACAGAAGGGGGAAAAAAGGAAAAAAGGAGGGGAGAAAAAAGGAATCAGTCACTATACAAACACCACATCATCCCTGGGAGGTCATGTTTCGCACAATGCGTTTCGAAACGAATCCACCATGCCGGTTTTCCGTGAGGCCGTTCGGGTCTCTGGTGCCAAGGCCGTCCAACATCTTGTTAACGCCGGCCAGGATTCAATTCCATAGTCGGGCTGCACCGTCCAGGCACGTGCGGCTTGCATCTGATTCGGTGGCTACCATGGCCATGTCCAACGGTGGACGAACAAGCCCATCAAAGACGTCTCCACTGCATCTGGCCCAGGGGGAAGATGGTTTCATATAAACGGATCGGGGCCAGCATCGCGCAAGTCGGAGAATTTAGCCATGGGCCTCGGTGGAGGGCCTGCGTCGTGTACTTCATTTCAATTAGTGCCGCAACTTGGCATTGCCCGTGTTGGTTCTTGCGGGCTGGGGGTCACGTCGAAGATGAAATATTGATTGCAGACAGCCCTGCAAGAGGGGCCGAAAAAAAGGGCATGATGATGCGTTTGGGAATCAATGTCAGTGTGGGAGTGACGATGGATAGTGCGGGCCCCGCAAGTATAGGGGCGAGGCTGACAGCCGGACGGACTTACACGGCCTTGTTTGCAGGATACAAATACAAAGACGGCGCTCTGCCCCAGCCCGATCCAGCGGTGCTTGTTCTTGAATTTTGAGCAGTCTTGACTCTTTATCCATTCCATTCTTTTTGTTGTTGTTGTGAATAACACACAGTTGGCTAGCCCAACTCTTGACATTCTTTTTCTCTTGCCATATAGCTTGACTATACGTATCATTCCCTACCAACAGACCAATCACAACACTCCTTTTTCTCTCACAACAACAACAACAACAACAACTCGGTTTCAAAAATGAAGTCTGCTGTCGCTGCCGCCCTCGCCCTGGCCACCATGGCCCAGGCTCACTACACCTTCCCCTACTACATCACCCCCGCGGGCGACGTGACCGACGAGTGGCAGTATGTCCGCGAGACGGCCAACCACTACTCCAACGCGCCCGTGACCGACGTCAACAGCACCGCCATTGCCTGCTACCAGCTGACGACGGGCGACGAGGGCGCCGAGACAGGCACCGTGGCCGCCGGCGACGTCGTGGGCCTGCAGCTCGACACCGCCATCAGCCACCCGGGCCCGTTGGCCTGGTACATGGCCGCCGCGCCCAGTGGCGAGACGGCCTCGACCATGAACGGCAGCTCGACCGACGTCGAGTGGTTCAAGATTGCCCAGGACACGGCCGGCGTCTCCAGCTCCGGCCTGACCTGGCCCTCCGAGGGCCTCAGCCAGGTCAACGTCACCATCCCCAGCTGCCTGGCTAGCGGCGACTACCTGCTCCGTGTCGAGCACATTGCCCTCCACTCGGCCGAGGAGGTCGGCGGAGCCCAGTTCTACCTGTCGTGCACCCAGCTGACCGTCACTGGCTCCGGCGACTTCACGCCCACCAGCGACGAGACGTGCAACTTCCCCGGCTGCTACACTGGCTACGAGGCCGGCATCGTCATTGACCTCTACGTAAGTTTATCCCATGGCAAATCCTCCTTGTCCACACAGAAACTAATCCTGGTGGTTTTTTTTTCTTTCGTCTGCAGTACCCCGTCCCCACCACCTACACCAACCCCGGCCCGACTCCCATCACCTGCGGCGCCGACTCTGGCTCGACCGCCGCCGCGAGCAGCGCTGTTGCCGTGACCAGCGCTGCTACTACTAGTGCTGCGACTGCTGCGACCACCAGCGCTGCTGCCGTTGCTTCCTCCTCGGTGGCCACGACGCTGGCCACCTCTGCTACCGTTGCCTCGTCCAGCGAGACCGCCGTCGCCGTCGCCGCCGCTGCCACTGCCAGCAGCTCGGCTGTGAGCAGCGCTGCTGCTGCTGCTGCCACCCAGAGCACCGGCACCAGCTCTTGCTCCAAGCGCAGAAGACGCAGCCAGAAGAACTAAGCGTGTCATTACTATCGTTGTTGTTGATGATGATCTAGTGTCTTGCTGATGGACGTGAGCAACTCCAGAAGCAGGAGTGAGTGTCTGACGTGCAGCAAAGGCCAAAGGATGAAAAAGTCTCATTTTCTGAATTGGACTCGAGTGGATGCTGTTGTTTGATGTATATAAATTCTTCCAGTTCGTGTGATATATATGTATATATGTATGGATTTGTATATGTATATATGTATATGTACATGTACAATGGCCTGTGAAGGCTCCGTGTTTACACAACTGTTTGCCAAGTGCTAAGATGGATGATGGTGTGATTAGAGAGAGAGAGAGAATTCTCACAAGAGTCTATCTGCTCGCGAGGAAATGCTCAACATGGATCATGTCGACTAGGCTTTCTGTGATCTTCTGTCACGGACAATCAAGCGGTGTGAGATTTGCCTTGAGTTCAATATACATAGCCAAACAAGGGCCAGTATCCTTGAACCCTCCCTCCCTCCCTTTGCCTATCTCACTGTGTATTCAATCCAACAACGTAAGAGCTGCGGTGGGAAATGCCCGCATGTATTATCGATTTCGGAATGTCCGAGCGTGGGCTGTCTGAACTCCTTATGAGAGATTCTTAATTTTGCAATCACGATTCGACGAATCCCTAGGTATACACATGTAGTCATCATTTATTTTCATAGTATTAAATGCTTGGTTTGTCGAGCTGCCCCGAGTGCCCAATGTCTCGTCACCAGCCCGTGCCGTTCCTCTATAGCCCCCGAGATGCGTGCTTTTCTATTTCATCAATTGGAAAGAATTCTTGTCTTGGTCGTAGGTTGCTCCCGTTTTCCCTAGGCCATACATCGCTGAGTATAATGTAGTTGGTTGATTGGTTACAAGTTGACTGCCCAAAAAAAAAAGGTTCCCTTCCCCCCACCTCCCACCCATGCTTCTGTCTGCATTGTAAGTGGGAGAGATTGTAGCAGTCCGTGTAATATCTGCGTCAGGGTAGAGGCGTGGTTTATAAGCCTCTCCGGCCTGGCCGGCCTGGTACTGTTGTCACAGGAGTGTACCTAGACCGTTGTGTCCCATCAGGCATAGATGTGTGTGTGTGTGTGTATGTGTGTGTGTGTATGTGTGTGTGTGTGTGTTATACACCAACATACTTGACGGCACCACGAGTAGCATTGAGCACATTCGCAATCAACACTCTTGCCTTCCTTCCACGCTCAAGTCATGAGTGGCAACAGCCAAGATAGATAAGAAATTGGCTCTGTTCACCATGTCCTCGGACATGTTACTGTCCCATTACATCCATGGTACATGGATAGCCAAGTCCTTGATGTGGTTGACATGGTGACGACCACCTTCCTCTTCCTCTTTGAGTATATATGTGTGTATATGTCGGTTTACTATCCGTCTCTTGTCTTGCCGGGTCCTCGCTTCACCTCCCCACCACGCCCAGTATAAATATAGAGAGGTCGGTCGGCACATCGGTCGGGTGGATGGTAGGGCGGACGGGTAGGTTAGAGCTGTCGCGGGGTATATATATATATATATATATATACATATACATACATACATATATGCAGGTACATACATATACATGTATACATGCATGGTCTGTTGACCAGGCCACACCACCCACCAAAATGCTCATTCCTTTCAGACATAGTACGTCTGATGGGGCTGCGTCGGCGGGCTGCTTGCCGGCGTCGCCATCGGGTCGCTGGTGTGCGCATCGCTCGTCCGCGTGTTCGGGGGCGTCGTCAAGCCGGCCCGGCGTGGGCTTTGAGTGGCCATGAATCGATCGTAGTAGTGTCTGTCAATTGGAATGCCACCGAGAGTCGATGTCTGCAAGCAAGCCAAGACACCAAAAACAATTGTTAAAACAAATATTCTCTTCTCATGGTTGGCTGGTGTGTGTGTGTGTGTGTGTGTGTGTGTGTGTGTATGAGTGTGT
>KZ678756.1:0-17948 GCA_003019895.1 Coniella lustricola
CGGAAAACTATCCTCCTCACGTTTTATAACTTGTTCCAATCACAACCACCACCACCACAAACAAAGTTCTAAAACTGGTGAATCTGCTCCTTCTTGTACCCCAACCGCGCCAGGATCCCCTCGCCTCTGCCTCCCCACCCCTTCTTGCCCAGCAGCGCATCCTCCATCGGCGGCGGTCCACAAACCATAATCTTGGTGTTCGCCTCCGACGCAGGCGCAGCAACTTGTTTCAGCATGTCCTCCGTCACAAAGCCCTTGCGGAACATGCCTCCGCTGGCACTCTCGGCCTCCTCCACACCCTCGCCGTCCGCCACGGCAAACACAGCCCGGAACCGGTCCGTGCCGTACGTCTGCTCCATCTGCTCAAACTCGTCCCGCAGCAGCGCCTCGGCCATCGAGTTGACGCCAAACACGAGCCGCACCCGCGTCTTGTCCACTGGGTTCTGCAGGATCCCGCGCAGCAGCTGGTAGCACGGCGTGATGCCCGCGCCGCCCGCCACAAGCGTCACCGAGTCGTGCTTGTTGGCCGTCCACTTGTACCCCGGGATGACCACCGCGAACAGGAGCTTGTCGCCGGGCGAGAGCGAGTGCATGTGTGTCGAGGCTTTGCCGTTGGGGTACCGCTTGATGAGGAAGTCGACCGTGCCCGCTTGGTCGCTGGGCGAGACGGGCGTGTACGGCCGGAGGACGGGGAGGTAGCTGCCTTGGGGGATATGGCAGGTGAGGAGGGCGGCTGGGAGGTTGTGTGTGGTGCGTTAGTGTTTGTTCTTGTTCTCTGTCTCTCTCTCTCTCTCTCTCTCTCTCTGTGTGTGTGTGTGTGTGTGTGTGTGTGTATTTGTGTGTCTCTGTTTGCTTCTGCTTCTCCTCCCTTTTGTTTCTGAAGCAACACAGAATGATAGATGCGTATCGGATATACTAGAGCCACAACACCCAAAAAAAAAGGACAAAAAAAAAAACACTTACAAGTCAACGGCAGCCCACTGACATCCTTTCCATTCGGCAGCGCAAACCGCAACCTCTTGACATTCTGATTGACATTCTCGCTGCTCTGCAGCGCAAGGCTCGTAAACACAGGCCCAGGCCGTCCAAAGACCTTCTTTCCCTCTGCTGCTGGACTGCTGCTGTTGTTGCTCATGAGCAGCTTCGAGATGATTGCGCCGCCGACTCCAGCTACCGCCAGACCCTTGAACACTGTCAGGCCGTGGGATGATAAAAACTCTTCGGCGCCAGACATTTTGCGACGGGGTGCTGCTCCTGCTGCTGATGCTGCGGATGAGGAAGAAGAAGATGAAGAGGAGGAGGAGGAGGAGGAGTAGTGTGCGCTGGTGAAGAAGCCTGGTTTCTGTGTAGCTGTCTTTGTTGTTTTTGGTCCTGCTGTTGCTGGTCTTGTTGTTGAACGTGCAGCTGAGCCCAATGTACGGAACGATTTCATGGTTTAAAGAAGAAGAAGAAAAAAGAAAAAAGAAAAAGGACAAGAACAAGAGTACAGAGGCGGCAAAGGAGTGGTGAGTGGATTGGTTTATACTCCATGCGTATATATGCATATCCTCGGAATCTCACAGCTCCAGCAGGCAAGCAACCACATGCAAAAGCTGAAATAACAAGTACCAAGTATCTCATAAACCAGTGGGCTGGGTCGTACAACAGCTAGAGACAACACACAGCCCGGTAGCCGATCATTCAACAAACGCTGCTCGCAGCCGCAACAAAACAAAAAAGCCCACGAATACCTCGAAACGGCTGGCGCCCGTGTAGCGACGTACAAGCAACACCGGTGGGGAAGTCCGGAGCCATCGAGAAGTCCGGATCGGGCCGGGCCAAGCAGGCGGGCGGGCGCTAAGGCTTTCCCGGCGGAGGGGAGGGCGGCTGAGAGACAAGACAGAGCTGACAATGTACAGAAAAAGTTGCTGCAGGGTCAGACAATGAAGACGGCTGGAGCGGCACTGTGGTGGCTTTACGCGGACGGACGCGCCAAGAGCCGGCGGGGACGCTGGCTGGGTGTGTGATTGTTGGGTTCTGGCTACTTCGTGCAGCCTGGAGACGGACTTCGGACACTTGACGATGGTGGTGTGACGCCTCACGGGGCTCCGGCGTACAAAGAAGGATGGGTAGGACAGTTGCCGAGGAGGACCTGCATGTCTGGGGGCTTTTACGGTGCTGTGGACGAGCGACTTTTGTTTGACAAGGTCTGCGCGTGGGTGTGCAGCTGCAGCTGCTGGCGTTTTGTAAGAGAGGTTGTCGCAGCAAGGCTGCTGGAGACGGCCATCATCTGTGATTAGATATCCAGCTCTTTGGAAGATGCCGTGCTTGGCTTGCATGTTGATGTGAAGCCAAGCTAAGCTGTTGGTTCCAGGACGAGACAGCCAATGCCCCATCCGACAACCACAAATTCACCCAACCCTCTCGCCGTCCCGCTCCAACAACACGCCGGCGTCTCCCATGCGCGCGTGAAGCACCACGCTGCCCACGCCGTGGTCCTGCTCAGTCTCACCCGACACAATGCCCTGCGACACAAGATGCTCGCTATGCGTGATGATGACCAGATATGCGACCCGCGACGCAGCCATGAAATCACACCACTTGACCACCGCCGCCTGGCCCGCGGCATCCAGACTGTCAAACACCTCGTCGACGAGCATGTAGTGCGCGCGGTGCGGCGACCGCGCGTGGCCGAGGTACAGCAGCGCAAAGAAGAGCGCGAGGTCGATGCGCTTGCGCTCCCCGCCGCTGCGCTTGCCGTAGGAGAGGCGCGAGTCGACGGACAGAGAGCTGTCGAGGGCGGCTGCGGACGCGGGTGCCTCGATGCCGTCTTGTTGCTGCTGGTCGCTGGGGTCGTGGTCGAGGAAGAGGGACCGCAGCATGCCTGTTGTCAGGGCGGTGGCGTGCCGGCTTTCCTCAAACAGGATCGCGAGGATCTGGGTGTTGATTGTGTTGAGCTCGGCAAGCGACTGCTCGAGCACGAACTCGCGGAACGTGTAGGTCGTCGCAGCCGACGACGACGACGACGACGACACACGGCGGGCCTTTTGCGACAGGGCCGAGGACCAAAAGTCAATCAGGTCGCGGTCGGCAGCGAGCGTTTCCATCTCGGCTTCTTGGAGGTCGCGGTCTGCAGCCATCTTGGCGCGCTCTTGGGATTCCGTCTCGATGATGTGGCTGTAGGTTGTCATTTTCTCGTTTGCCAGAGTGATGGCCGCCTGTACCTTTTCGAGGCGTGCTTTTGTCTTGTCGTGGCTCTTGCGCTGGCTTTGGACGTCCATGAGCGTTCGGATGGCTTGGTCGGACTGGAGCGAGATGGTCTTTGCTGTGTCGAATGCGTCGCTTGCGTTGATCTGGTCCAAACAGGTCTGCACATCGGCTGGTGACATGTTGCGGGTTGTAGCGACTTGGGCAATGAACAGTGCGTCTGCTCCGTTGCTCTCGAGCTCGGATACCCGGTGGCGGCCTTCTGCAACCCGGGTCTGCAGTCGCTGCAAAGAGGTCTTGTATTCCAGCAGCTGCTTCTCCTGCTGTGCCACTGCTTCTTTGCGAGCATCCACTCCGGTAGACCTCCCCAGAATCCGCATTGGAACCTGTAAAATGGACGTGGTGGCCTTGGCGAGTTGGCTCAGTAAACGCGGCCATAGCGGCTCTGGAGCAGAGCGCTGGACACGGGACTGAAGCCTTGCATCGACGACCTGCATTCTCTGATGCATCTTGGCCGTCGCATCAGATACCCAGGCAGGCATCATGGCAAGCAGGCCCGTCGGCTTCGCCACAGGATCAAAGTCGTCACTGGGCCTCTCGGCAACCAGCCGCGATAGTTGATCCTCGAGATCCTTCAACTGCAGCGAAGCCTCCCTCTCTTCATCACGGTGGCGAGCTTTGGCCTTTTCAAAGGCTCGTCGCGTGTCCACCAGCCGCTTTTGCTGCAGTAGCGTCTCGACTTGTTTCTGCGCCGTTGCCATTTCCTGGTCTAGCTGCGCAGTCTGGGCTGCGAGGTCTGCCGCTGTGCAGTCTGGCATGCTCGCCTGCAGTGTCTTGAAGACCTCCTTCTGTTCCTTGGTGGCCTGGCGCAGCTCGCTCTCCAGACGGACCTGTGTGGTCCTGTAGCCCTTGATCCGCTCGTCCACATGGTCCAGCGTCTGGTCCAGCGCGTCGACCCTAGACTGCATCTTGTCGAGATCGTCATTCAGCCCACGCAGCACAGTCCTCGTAGTGGTGGCATACTGGTCGAGGATCTCGAGCCCCAGCACAGACAAAATCAGATCGCGCCGCTGCGCCGGCGTCGAGCTGAGAAAACTCGTAGCGCTCTCGTGGCCCAGCACAATCGTCCGCAAAAAGGTGTTGTAGTCCATCGAGAGCAGCTCGTCAATGCCCGCCTGCGTAGTCTTTGCGTCGGCCGCCTCAAACTCGGGCAGCACTCTCCCGTGCAACTCGACCAGCACGCGGTTGCCAAACTCCTTGTGTTTGCGGAAGCGCGTGATGGCGTAGCCATTGTCGAACTCGAGGCGTACGCTGCAGTTGCGCTTGGTCTTGTCGTTGACCACGTCGTTGGCGGCCAGCCCGCTGCGGAGACACTTGCCAAACTGGCACCAGACGATGGCCTCGATCAGCGTGCTTTTGCCGGATCCGTTTTCGCCGACGAGGAAGGTCAGGCCGTGCGGGATGTGGACGCCAAAGTCAAGGTGCAGGGGCTCCTGCACGCCGAGGAAGTTGGCAATGGTGAGTGAGCGCGGTTTGGCGTCAAAGATTTTGGGTGCCCGGAGCGCTGTGTGCGCTATTGTGTCCGGCGAGGCCGTCGAAGCGCTTTTCTTCAGTCGTCCTCTCTTGTCTCGAGGGGGTAAGATGCTTTTGTAGTCGGGCATTGCGGGTTCGTCATCGCCTTTGGTCGCTTGATTCTCCTCTGTTTGCTGGCTGGCTGCGGCCACCAACAGATTCAGGCCTACCTGGACCAGAACATCCTTGGCCTTGGCCAGCTGGTCGTCCAGCTCGAGAGCATCCACGTATTTCCCAACCTGCTCCTGGAGGTCAATCTGTTCCATCGGCTGCGGCGAATCCACAATCAGCGAGAGGTCGGGCGAGCTGGCCGGTTGCTGCTCAGCAGCACCCTTGGCCTCGTGCTTGTCCTCCAGAGCATCCTGCTGCTCGATTACCAGGCTAGGCCGTTGCAGTGCAGCATCGCTGGCAGGCATCGAGGCTCCCAGCCCGCGCAGGCCCACGGTGCCCTGGAACCGCGGCGTAATGGGGCTCCAGTTCCTGATGCTGCGCGCGCCCAACGACACCAGCGCGTCACTCGCCGCAGCATACTTGAACCGCGTAAGATCGCCAAGCAGCATGACATGCTTTCCGCGAACCGAGTCCACATCCACCGAACCATCCAGCACCTGGTCCACCGCGGCGGTGGTGTAGCCCACAGCGTGCGGGTTGGGGACCAATTCGTGCTCGAGTGTCTCTGGGTCAAAGAGAATCACACCGCGCTGTTCATCCCACAAGTCTGCCCAGGTAAGTTGCAGCGGTGAGCCGATGTACGTGACACTTCCTTGGAGCTGTGCCAACGCTGTGGCCTCTCCTCCTGCTTCTCCACCACCAACACCAACCAACCCAGCTCGTCCTCCCTGCTTCTTCTTCTTCTTCTGCTGCTGCTGCTGCTGCTGCTGGTGATTCTGCAGAATCGTCTGATGACAGTGAAAATGACCCGTAAACGTCCTGGCCAGCCTTGCAAAGGCCCCCGGCCCCACCATCCCGTGGTACGACACCGAGCCGCCGCCCTTGGCCTGTTTCTCAGCCGACGACGTCGTCGGCCTCACCACATAGCGCTGCGTGATGGCGCGGTGCAGCGCCAAATGCGCAAACGCAACCGTCTCCTCGGCCTCGCCATCAGGCAACCGCGCCACAGCCTCGACCAGCTCCCCCTGCGCCTCGCGAAACGGCAGCGTCAGCACTCGCCGCCCGTCCCAGACGTGCGAGCCGACGTCCCAGTGCAGCTCCACGCCAGCCGGGGCAGCGAGGCGGAGGGCGTCCAGGGCCGAGGTGGCGTGGGCCGTGTCGCGGCGGTAGGCGAGATCGTGGTTGCCGAGGAGGATGTGGATGCGCGGAGAGGCGGAGGCGGCACGCGCAGCAGCAGACGAGGCCGAGGCGGACACGAGGCTATCGAGGAAGCGGTAGCAGGCCGACAGCACGTGCGTCGGCTGGCTGGCCCGCGTGGTCAGCAAGTCGCCGCAGATGACGATGCGCGAGAGCTGCGGCGCCAGTGAGGCGGACAGCTGGCTGATCCATGCGGCGGTGCGGGTGATGCGGTCCAGGTCGGCGTGCTTGAAGTGGATGTCGGCTAGGAGGAGCCATTTGCGCGCCTGAGCCCGCATGCTGCGACATGTGTGGTGGTGGTGGTGGTGATGGTTGCGGGCGTGGTTTTGGCCATGGGAAATTTTGGTGGTGGCAGTGTTGGTTCTGATGTGCGTGGCTCGCGGAGCCAGTCCGCTGTGTACAGCGAGCCTACAGCGCTGTGGTGTGCCGCTCACAGCGCTATTGTGTGACGCTTACAGCGCTGTGGTGACGAATCGATCAGTGGGTTGCAGTGCACTCCAGGCCACGCCTTACAGTGGGTCAGCCCACTAAATGTCATCAACTGATCATGACGTCCTTGACAAACGGCCTGTTTTCCGTTTGATATTGAACATTAATCACGGGTGCAGTTGGCAACAGAGCAAACAACACGCAAACACAATGCAAAAGCACCAGTTCAGTCAAAGCAGAGAAGGAGGAGGATGGAAAGAAGCACATCTTGTCCATCTACATGCTATCACATCCTGCGCTACAGTCTCTACGCCGTAGTTCATTTTGCCATGGAATGTGCCATTTGTTCGACGAGCAAGAAATGTATTATGTTACACTCGATCCTCCACTTCTTGAGATTATCTTTATTTTTATATGTATATATATATATATATATATACATATGTATTTAAATATATATGTATATAAATACTTTAACTATTCCCAAAAGTGTGAAACCGTTTCCTAAATCTTAGACTGGGTGTGTAAACCATAATACAACAAGATCCAAGATCCAATGTCCAATATCCAACTCCCAGACCAGAACAAATCCGCATTGATCTCAAGGTTCTTCAAGAAACACCGTGTCAAACGCCCAAGTACATACATTACCAGCAGAGGAATCCATAGTCAACTTACAAACTTCTCTAGTCCTATGCCATGAAGCATACGTCCGTCAACCAACACCTTACCTCAGCAATACTGATCCTCCTACTTTGCAAGTTGTACTCATCTCCCGGTATTTACCCGGCACTCCTCCCACCAATTCATTTCACCTCTTCTTCTTCTTCTTCTTCTTCTTCTTCTTCTTCTTCCTTCTTCTTCTTCTTCTTCTTCTTCTTCTTCTTCTTCTTCTTCTTCTTCTTCCACCATCACATGGACGTTGGAAGCACTGGCCTACCCTATCAACACACATATACCTCCCAAGGCCCACCACTACCTCTCTCTCTTCTCTGCTCGAGCCTCCTCCGTTCCCATCCACATCCTCAAGCACCAAATGGCCACGAGACACTCTCGCAGAACAGCAGGCATTGCACGGGTGACTACGAGCCTTCTCCGAGTCTTGACACCACCACCATCACCACCACTCCCACTACCCACAAACTCCTCCATTCCCTCTTGTCCTTCTCCACCTCCATCGGACGACACGCCGACCTCCTCACACGCAACCTGCCTCCCTTCCGTATCCAGAAAGTTGTACTCGTCCGCCTGCAGCCAGCGGGTACGCATGTGTAAGAAGAACACGGGCGCCGGACTGAATGGGTCCGGATCGGTGTCTGACTTGCCTGGATGCAGGTGTGCGTTGAATGAGCAGTTCGAGACAGCGGCGGCGGCGGTGCTCTGTTGGCTATGGTTGGGAGTATAGGAACTCCTCCTTGAGGAAGATGTTGTGGCTGATGCTGGGGAAGATGGAGAGCAAGGCAAAGACGCGGAAGGGAACGCCGTTGTGGTGCTGCTGGTGGTGCGTGATGACGATGAGCGTGGGATCGAGCACGAGAACGATGTTGAGGCTGAGGTTGAGCTGAAGGGCCCTTCGAACTGTATGTTGCCTGGCAAGGTGCTTGCTAGCCGCGAAAGGTAGTATTCGTTTGTGCTTTTGTTTTTGTTTTCGTCGCTGGTGCTGTTGCTGCTGTTGCTGCTGCTGGTGCTGCCACTCCTACTGCCACTTGTAGCAGATGGTCCTCCTGAGGTCCCTTGCTCCCGGGCTTGCTGAGGTCTTGATCGAAAAGTAGCTGGTGCGTGACGGTTCAAGTGGAATAAAGGCACAGTTATCGTCGTCGTCGTCGACTTGGGCGTGTTGGGATCGGTGAGGTAGTGCCGGGAAAAGGTGATTTGATATACATGCTCATCGTCGTCGTCGTCGTTGTTATTGTTGTTGGCAGTATTATTCCCAGCACGGGGGCCAACAGCGATGATGGGACAGTTCAGACTGTAGATTGGCTTTCCCGGCGCTGCTTGAGACGAAATAGTCATGCCGTCTTCTTCAGAGAGCTCGAGGATTTCGGGTAGTAGGATGGCCATCTCGTCTCGTGGTGAAGAGTCTGCTCTTTCCAGGAGAGTGATTGTGGGCGTGGCTGGAGACATAGGCCGTGTCGTTCTGTAGGTATTCTATGGCTGGAAGCATTAATACCTATCGTGCCGGATACGAGGAATCCTTCGCTTGTTGCTGATCCCGATGAAGGCGTGCGACTTGTGCTGACGGCTTGACAGCACGACAGCGAGAACCACCTCGTTTCTTTGACAAAGTCGATCAGAAAGAAATGTCGTCTTGGCTGCTAGTCAATCAGTAATCTAGTGATTTCGAAAGCCAGATTTGGAAGTTGTGTATGCGTACCAGTATATTGTGCTCCTAGTTGTGAATCTGCCCAATGAAACTCCCCAATTATCGATTCTAGGGCCGGTATCAAGAAGGGCTGACGTTGGAAAGGTGGATCGGATCCTCTGATGCGGTCTATATGTCTGAGAATCGGAGCCGTTCACCCAGCGTTGTGAGGATGTAGCGGAACATTGGCTGTTTTGACGATCTTGCCCGACGTGTGGAACCTCAATTGAAATGTGGTTGTTGCTTATCACACAGATATATACGTCTTATACAAGAATATGTATATATATATCTCAGTATGTGATATCCGGATGCAGGAGCAATTGATCATTCTCGTGCCAGCAGGGCGTGAACATCCACCAGTAACGGGACCGAGGTGACAAGAAGTACCGGAGTGCATATTTTAAACTAGTCTTGCCGTCTATACAACTCATATCAAGGAAGCCCTCGCATCGTGTTGCCATGTCACAAGATACAGACCATAAGGAAAGGATCCGACAAAGGTACTTTGGTCTTACATAGCTCGCAATTGGTAGGGCGTGTTTGGCCGCCGGATGTTGACGACATATAGGGCTGTTGGCCTGGTAGATGTCCCGCAGATAGAGTCTAGAACCAATCTTGCATCGTGCTTGGGGGCCATTTGCCTTGTCTGGCTGAGATCGTCCGTTGAGAAGGGGCCACGACCTTTGGGCCCGTCAGCAGTGTGCTATCGCCTTGTCGATTGATACCACGCCACATGTCAGACTGCAGCCCTTTTGGGTTTCAACGAGCAACCAAGCAGTGTGGCACTGGCACGCTTGTGCGGCCTGCTTTTGGTGGTCCTTCTTTCATGATCACCCAAAGATGTGGCTAGCTGTTCAAATGCTGAAGCAAACGCCAGAAGCTTGTCCTTCTTTCAGAGACAGACACTTCAGTGCTCGTCCCAGTCGTCTCGTCGTGATGCTGCCCTTGACCTGGACACCACACAGTCTACAGATCGGCAGGGGGAAAAGGCGACGCGGAGACTGATGGCTGATGGGGGCTAGTATGCCCAAAAGGACGAGGTCGTGCAGTCGCTCCACTCACTCTGCGGGTAAGCAACGGGCCCTGTTGGTGCCAGCTGCAGACGCAGGCGCAGAGGCTAAGCAGGTGGTTTCTATTGACCGTGTCAGCAACACGACTTGCATTGTTGCAGCCTCGCATGTAAGAGGCGCCAACCGTGTTGGGCTGAAAGTTTGATAACAAGAATTGATGCATCTTGTAGCTTCCACCACTTCGCTTGGTTGGACGAACCCATCGAGGACCGGGCGAGTCACCGGCTTTAGTCCTCGTGCTGTCAGACGAGAATGATGATGGTAGCTTGTGATTGGGAAGAATCATATTGCCAGAGCCTTGTGTCAGACGTGGCTGCGGTCATGGTTGAAAACAGAGAAGAAGAAGAAAGAGGAGGAAAAGAAGCAATGGTTGAGTGCCAAAGCCCAAAAGGGACAATGGGACTTGGAGTTCTGATATCTGGAAAGATACGAACGGTACGTACCTGACAACTCGTGGGTCTGTGCTTTTGATGATTCAGCAACAGTTGTTGGGGTGAGGGGTATCAGGTGACCCGATGTGCAGGGTACCCGGGTACCTGGGTACTTATCTCGCAAGTGATACCAGCACGTCCAGATCCGTCGTGCCATTTCCGATGCATGGACTGATCGATTGCATGGCCTGGCATAAGCCGCACTAGGCGTAAAATGAAGGCTGCGAGAATGGCCCGAGCAAGAGGCAGAAGCAGAGATTGGCCTGCCGCACCCGCGCGCATGCCCAGAAATCCGGGGAAATTGGCCATGGTTGCGGGGAAAGCGAACGGACGCTGGGCGCGGGGAGGAATGCCAATTAGCAGTGTTTCTGCTAGGCTTGTCGCGGTACTTTGGGGCCCAGGATCTGGGGCTGTGACCTCATCTTCAGTGGCTGTCTGGCTTTGAGTCAGTGGACTGATGTATTGCGTTCTAGGCTATGGGATTCGAAGTGTGGGCAGTGGATTATGTAAGGTGAGGGCTGTTCTACCTTCTTCTCCTTCCCCGCCCTTTCGCGAGACACCCGCAACAACCCTAAGCTAGCACCCTCACACACCCTGTAACCCTGAAGTCGGAATCTCCACCTCCACACTTTGCCCAGGCTGGCGATGGTGCCAAGTGCGGTCTGGCCGGCCTGGCTCGCTGCTTTGGGAAGGCTTGGGAGAGGCAAACTGGAGACAGCCCCCCTGGCGCGCTTGCCCGATCGACCTTTTAGCAATGCCGCGGGGCTCACTGGCTTACGTACGCCAGGCCCAAGCAACGCCCAAGTCCCAAGGGCCAAGTCCCAGATCCCAGGTCACAGTTCCAAGTCCCAGGTCCCAGGTCCCAGGTCCCAGGTCGCAGGTCGCAACCCCGACCTCCAACTGCATCTCCGAGCAGCCGACGACGACGACGACGACAACAAAGCTACAATCACAACTGCATCATCGACAGCCAGAGACCATCGTCCCGCTGTTGATTACTCGATCATACAATCGCGCTCTCTTGTGAGAGTATTGCTCTGCCACGCCAACAACTGCACCGCCAGCACGCAATCTTCCACTCTCTTCTCCTCGTCTTCTTTTCTTACGCGCTCTCAGCCAAACAACAGCCGGCCGGTCACTCAACCTGTTGCATGACCGAATTGCCTGCCCGTCCACTCAGTCGGCTCCGAGTCCCCAACAAAGCAGAGGACCCCCAAGGTTGCATTGGCCCGCAGGCCTGCTCGGTCATGCTCGCCTGGCCTGGTGCTCGACCTTTGACGGCCCGAGCGCATTCGCTTCCATCGACCCTCTGTCGAAAGCCACTTACTCTTGCACCCCTCCTGCGCCAGCTACAGTCGGCTATTGCGTGGCGCGCGCTGTCGACTGGTGCGCGACACTGTGGAACAGCCGTCTTTGTACTCGTCTCCCCACACGCTTGACCCGGATATCGCCGTACTCTGCTGCTGCGCCTTTGTCAGCGTCACCCGCTCTCAACAACAACAACAACAACGACGACGTCAACAGCAACAGCAACAGCAACAACACTTGGCACTTGGCATTCAGGAGCCTTGCCATACATACTCACTCTCACAGTCTCCGTACACGCAACCTCGCTGCTGGATTTTCCAAGCGATTGGGGGTGGCGGCTCTTGACTGTGTCCTTCTTGTAGGTCAGGGGCCTGCTGGCCGACTGCCAGCTTCACTTACCCTCCATGGACGCGCAAAATATGGTCGACAGCGTCACCGTCAAGGCAGCCTCGCCTGTTGACGGTGCAGCGTCCCACGGCGACCTGAGTCTGGAGGTGTGTAGCCCGCAAAACAGCCAGAATGGCAGCGTCAATGCTACTTCTCCCATCACCGAACAGCGCACCTCCAAAGTGGCAGCATGTCTGGCTTGTCGCAAGAGCAAGGTTCGTTGCGAAAAGGGCCCGGATCCCGTCCGTTGTCGCCGCTGTGCGCAAACAAATGGAGACTGCATTCGCCCAACCTTTAACGTTGGCAGGCGGAAGGGCGTCAAGAAGTAGGTGCTCTTGATTTGATGACTGTATATTTGCTGAGTGACCATGGGAACTCTGCTAACCTCTGCCACAATCAGCAAGCGCAAGGGTTTGGAAAAGGCACTCTACCAGGTCGAAGAGGCCCTCAAAAGAGCGGGCCCAGATGTGCAAGGTACCGACGCAAACAAGGCCATTTCTGAGCTCAAGTCGATGCTGGCTGCTGGCCACGAAACTCGCCTCAATGGATCCGTAGATGGGAGCAACAAACGCCCGCGGCTCATGACAAACGCGTCCAGTGAGCAGCTTGATTCGTCTTCTGACGAGGAAGAGAGCCCGCGAACTCAGACCGAAAATCCACCTCGCCGCCAGTCTCTTGTTTCCCAACGACATGTCAAGCCCGAAGAGCGGCTTGCCGTGGATGACGCTGAGAATCCGTTGCAGCTGCTGGCGCGAGCCTCCAACCTGCATTTGTCGCCTGAATCGAGCCATGACCAGTCTCCGGCAACAGCCACCACCCACCCGGTGGCAAGTAGCGTGGTGGACGAAGCTGACCCACACATGAGACGAGTTGAAGCCTTTTTCGGAACGACTCATTTCAATGTGGAACATGGCGAGGATTACGACCCTATCGACCTTGGGTTGGTGACGGAGGAGGAGGCTGAACTGCTGTTTGACTTGTCAGTCTCCATTGTTTGGCCAAAGCCGAATTCCTGCTAATGATTGGCAAATAGCTTTCACAAGAACCTTGCACATACTCGATGGGGCCTCGACCCAACCATTTACACAGTCCCCTGGACGCGCACCCGGTCCCCCTTTTTATTCACGTCTATTATGGCGGCTTCGGCATTGTTTATGGATAATGCTGCGGCGTTGTCCAAACGACTTTCCAAGCACTGCAAGTTGCTAGCACGAAAGGTCATTGAGCACCGATACCGCTCGACAGAGATTGTGCTTGCGTTTATGATCAATGTCCCTTGGATGGGCCCGGGCGTACACAGCACCGATGATGAGACTTGTTGGTACATTTCCATTGCGACCACAATAGCCATTGACTTGCAGCTGCCCAAGATCTCGATGCCGGCAGAGGCGTTCAGGATGGGAACCGCCGGACAATTGGCGCGACAGGACTGCATCGATCCCGAGGTGGCATTGCGCTCCGCCGGCTTCAAGGATGTGGATCCTGCCTCTGAGCTTGGAAGACGGTTGGTGCGACGCAGAGAGCGGTGCTGGCTCGCCCTTTTTGTGCTGGAGCGCGGCATGTGTCTGGCTCGTGGACGACCCTACACGTTACCAGTAACGCCGCTCATCAGGCGGTGCGACAGATGGCACATATCCGATATAGCAGATCCCATGGACGGCGCTCTTGTCTCCATGGCCGTGCTCCGAAGAGATCTGGATGGTCTGTTTGATACGATCCGCTCGCTGTGTGACGGCTCAAGGGACATGTTGTCAGATGGGTCTGTCATTGCTCGATCGTAAGTTTCATTTTGTCATATTTGCAGGTTGTTCCAATATGCTAACCCACGACAGAATACAAAGCACAGTCGACAAATTTTTCGAGCAGTGGTATCTTGAGTGGGGTCAGACTATTGGTCAAGGACCACGTAAGTTGATGTGCGTGTTGCTTCGCGATCAAAATCCATGCTGACCACGCGCAGAAAACCGCCTTCCGCCCTATGTCGAGATTCTAGTCACACATACACGCCTCTCAATCTACAGCAGTGTCATCAACCACCCTACGGCGCCTCTGGAAGTACGACACTTTTTCCGCACTGCTAGTCTATCCGCCGCCGTCAACGTCATGCGCGCAGCAGTGCAGGGCGAAAAGCAGCTCTACTCCATGCCCAACAACACTGCCATCATGGTGTCGTTTGCGGCCTGTTTTGCATTACGTCTTAGCACGCAGCTGTCCAATGTCGGAAGTGCAAACACAAATAGCAGCAGCGCGGCACTCGCGCCATCGGTGCGTACCCTCATCGAAGAAACGTCCGACGTGCTTGAGAGGATTGGCAACATTACGCTCCACCGTAACGGCACGTGTGGACTCTACGCCAGGTATCTCCGACTGCTTGTGCGGAAGGCAGCTGCAGATGGCCCGCAATCACGGCACGGAGCAGGCACTCCTAGTCTCGCGTCCGGACAGCTCTTTTCCTCCGAATCTGCACGCTCAGGCATGTCATTTGCAGACGCATCGCGAAAGGCATCGGGCACACACTCGAGTGGGCTCAACGCAGCCAACTTTGCCATTCCTCAACCGCCGTCAGCCGCACCCATGAACGCGTTCGACGCCGGCACACCAAGCTGGCCGGGCAGCGGCGGCGGCGGCGGCGGCACAAACACAGCTGAATTGTTCCCCTTCAGCTCCATGAGCGGGGATCAAATCATTGAAGCGCTGAACAGAGCGGGCGGCGAGTTTGATGCTGGGTTTGGCGCGAATCTAGGTGCTGGCGGAGCGGGTAACGGTGGCCGTAGTGGGGCTGTTCCGCCGCCGTCTGGTGGAGGTTTTGGATGGGAAGATCCGGGGGCGTTTGACTTCTTGCCTACATGGAGCCATTGGCCTGATTTTGGGTTTTAAGCAGAGGGTTTGTCGGTGCTGGTAGCGGTTTCTTTTGTGATGGATTATATGAACTACGATGGTGTGGAGATATTGCTTGACTTGACTGAGGCTGAGTCACTTATATACATATGCTGTACGCTGTATGCTGTAGAAATGGACATGAAAAAAGGGAATGAAAAAGACGAGGGGGAAGGAAATTGTCTATATGGTAGTTTGTAATAGTAGTAGTGGGTAGTAGAGTTGGCCGATGCAATATCTGTATGTTTGCAACATTGTTAGTTTCCTCGATTGGTAGTGATTTGATATTCCAGCATCAAACTATTGAGTTGGATACACCAATGACATAGCCCAAGTGTTTACATGTTTCGATCTTGTATCGAGACCTGGCTCGCGATGTCTGCTGTGTGTTTGTAGTGGCAGTGCTCACTCATTTCTACATGTAGAGAGGTTTGAGGGACGAACACGACACACTCAGGGTGTGATGGTACCTAGTACGCTCCAAAACGATACCACAAGAGCCGCGGTCCCAGTTTTGATTCATGTCGATCAGGGCGATGATGCTTTCATGCTACCAAAGGACAATTCAGCACAAATAGCCAGATATGGAACATGCTTGATGATGTTGATGATGTTGATGGAAAAGTACCTCTATATGCGCGAATGCTAAACTAGAGAAAAAAAAGAAGAACAGAACCAAGAAAAAAAAAAGGGAAGAAAAAAAAAAAAGTGAGAAACTGGTGAATAAATCGATTGATTGTCATTGCACTGATAACATTTATGGAAATACGCCAACTCCCGTGACCTTGCTTCCGCTGGTTGAGATATATACAGATGCAGAAAAGGGAAGAGGAAAGCACTGCAGAAAGCCCGAATACCAAGGAATTCAAAAAAGACGCGATGATAAAGCCATATGCGAGAAATGTGAGCCAAGCAACGCGAATGCATACATGTAAGTATGGAAATGCGGAAAGGACGGAAATGTAGTCATGACGAAGAAGGAGGAGGAGGAGGAGGAGGAGGAGAGGGAGGAAAAGGAGGATGAGGCAGAAATAGAAACAGGTCGAATGAATATGCGCCCAATTGCAGAGTTTACACAGCCACTCGCGATCTTTTCGACAGTCCTCCGTCAAAACAAGCCCGCTGGTGCAAGAAGTTTCTCTCTTTGTGATTGTGTTTTGGTCTTATACCTTGACCTTGTCTGTTGCAGCGGTCGTCGGGGGAGCAACAGCAGTGGCAGAGCGCCAGTTGACGAGGTCTTGGAGTTTTTCGATAAAGACAAAGGTGAGGATGGTGTGTGGACTGATGGTTGTTTGTCAGTTTTGACGACAGAGGGGAAACAAGACAAGACAAAACTCACGTCAAGCGCAGCCAAGCAGGCGTCCAGCCCTTCATCAGGAACAACGGCCCTTCCTTTTGCAGGCCCTGCTTGAGAACCTGGAGAACGCTCTGTAATCATGACACCAACAAGCAGGCAGTCGGTCAGCAAATGTACGTGCTCAAACGCAGCACACCACACCGCATCACCGGGCAAAACATACCGAAGCAGCGCCGCCCCTCGCAGCCGACTGCACGCGGCTCTTGAGCACATCAGCCGGCGCACAGATGGTCGTCGCCACAGTGCCCGCCACCAGCGACGCAGCCATGTGGGTCTTGACATCGTCCTCCATGCTCGTCTTGCGCAGCAGATAGTCCTTTGCCGCCTTGTAGGGCGCAATCTGGCCGACGTTCATCAGCACGCTGCGGACGACCGTCGCGGTCAGTCCGCGGCCAAACGTCGACAGGCCCTCTTCGCGCGCGATGCGGACGAGGCCGCGGACGGCGTCGGGGTAGTGCAGCTGAGCGGAGGGTGGTTTGGCGCCGTCGGCGCACATGCGCACGAGGATCACCTCGGCAGGGTTGCCGATCACGCCGGCGAGACCGCCTGCTGCGCCGGCGCAGAGGATGGTGGTCCACGGAGTGAGCGGAGCGGCGGTGCTGGCCTCGAGGTGGTTGGTGAGGATTGTGTACAGGCCGAAGCGGGCGGTCGAGTAGGTCGATTGGCGGAGGATGGAGGCGCTGAGGCCGGTCCAGAGAGAAGGGATTCCTGGGCGCGAGTGTGAGTCGAGAGTGAGTGAGGATGCAAGAGGGGCAAAGAGAGAAAAGATGGAAGCGAGGCTCACCATCGCGCGCAGCAAAGCCGGAGAGGGTTCGTAGCATGGGAGCTTTGCTCTGCATGACTTGCATGCGGCTGGATTGGTGTGGTGTTAGAGTCAATTGGCTCCAGCGCTGGATGCAAGAAGAGTGGGCGTACTATTTTGTCTGGTCAAGTGGGTGTGCTGCAGAGTGAAGCCATCGCCATTAGCAATTGTGCGCATGTCCAGCAGCGGTCGTGGTGTTGTGGTTTCGCTGCATGTATTGCAGGCGGGGTGAGGGGGGGGGGGAGAGGGGGTCCAACTCACTGAAGCATACCGCCATAGAGGCTGCGGCGCCGCTGTAGCACAGTGAACACAGTTAGCACAGTCCCCCAAGCGCACCAGCTCTCCAGCGCAGTTACAGGGCATCAGCCACTGTAACTACAGGGGGGGGGGGAGGATGGGCGGCTCACCCAAGCCACCATGGCTGTTTCTGCTGTTGCCGCTGCGATTTGGCCATGGCTTGCAGTAGCACTTTTGCAGTGTCAACAGGGACAAAGAATGCAAATTCAAGAGACAAACACCAAATTTCCCAGTGTCCCGACAGCTGTGTTTGTGGATTGTTATTGTAGGCTTGGCCGTTTGTCGCGACTCAGGAGGCGGAGGGCCGCAGGCTGGGCGGCGCTGCCGGGGGTCGGCCAGTAATTCTGCCAGCCGCCCACTGCGCACGCTACTCTGTAGCGCCGACGTCACAGGGCCACGGGGCGCAGCGGACCGGGGGTTTTTCTGCCGCCCGCCGTGGCCCCCCCCCCCCCGGGGCGCCTCGGCCCATTTCTCGTCGCACGACAGTGAGACGACGGGGTCACCACTGCGACGGCCATGCAGCTCGGCACCTCGCGTGCAAGGATTGCGACGACGCGCT
>KZ678757.1:0-14444 GCA_003019895.1 Coniella lustricola
AACGCACCAGCTTTATTCTAAGAAATAATCAATAATATCTTGCGAGAGTACCTCGACGTCTTCGTCATCGCCTACCTCGACGATATCTTGATCTACTCGGAGATATTGGAAGAATATAAGAAACACGTATATATAATCCTTTAATAACTTTAGAATAATAAGATTCTAGTTAACACGGAAAAATGCGAATAGAATATATAGTAAGTTAATTTCCTCGGATATACTATTATACTAGGATATATTAAAATATAGAAAGATAAAGTATAGGTAGTTAAAGACTAGCTAGTACCCGCTAACATTAGGGACATTAAGGCATTTCTCGGATACATTAACTTCTATCGATAATTTATTAGGAACTATAGCGGAATAGTAATACTACTTATAGAACTTATACGTAAAGATAGGGTCTTTAAATAGATACCGGAAGTATAGAAAGCTTATAATACGCTTAAGATAGCGGTTATATTAGAATCGATACTTATAGATATAGACCTAACTAAGGAATTTAAGGTCGAAACGGACGTATTATATTATATACTCGGCGGATAACTCGGTTAGCGAGACGATTAAGGAAGACTCTAAATCGTTAGTAACTTTAATAAGAAGTTAAACGGACCAGAACTTAACTATAGAACGCTAGATTAAGAACTTATAGCAATTATTAAGGTATTTAAAGAATAGTAATAATACCTTATCGGAGTAAAGAAATAGATCTTAGTATTTACGGATTATAAGAATCTGTAAGTATTTATAATAATTAAGCAATTTAATAAGCGATAGGTTAGATAATACGAATTCCTATCGTAATTCGACTTTAAGATTATCTACCGCCTAGGTAAAGAGAATTAACGAGTAAACGCTCTTAGCAGATAAGCAGAATATTAGGGTAAGGACCCTAAGGATTACCTTAAACTCTTTAAAGAAGACCTAGAAGGCAATCTTATAATAGAGTTTAAGGAACTTAACGCTATAATTAGAATTAGTAGAAGAATACTAGAGTTCGCTAATATAATAGAGTAAGAGAAAGACGATTATATTGGAGATATATACTCTGCTAAAGTATACGGATATTAAGGAGTAGTAGTAACCTACGATCGAATTAAGAGAGTATAGAATCCTCTAGTACTTAGGAAACGAGTCGAGAATATTATACGAAATTGCGATATATATAAGAAGAATAAAACGGAACGATATAAGCCTTACGGACTACTAAAACCTCTACTAGTACCTATAGCTATTTAGCAATCTATTAGCTTAGACTTTATTATTAAGCTACTACGCTTATAAGAACCCTTAACTACGATATATTACGATAGTATCCTAGTAGTAGTTTGTAGACTTAGTAACTATACTTACTTTTTATCTATTAAAGAGGTTAGTATTATTACGGACTTAGTATATATATTTCTTAGATATATTATCGGAAACTACGGAATATCTAAAGAAATTATCTTAGATCGAGATATTAAACTTATATTATATTTCTAGAGCTCGCTTATAAAACACCTTAGAGTAAAATAGAAATTATCTATAGTATATTATCCGTAGTTAGACGGATAGACGGAACGAATTAACTAAATTATCGAATAATATCTTCGGTACTATATTAATAAGTAGTAAGATAATTAGGTCGAACTTCTATTAATAGCTTAGTTTATATATAATGGTATACGAATATTAATAATAAAAGTATTACTATCTAAGGTAGTATATAGTAGAGAACTATTAGTATATTATAATACTATTCTAAGCCTAATTATAGTATTAGTAGAGTAAATAGTATAAAATATTAGAAAGATTTAAGAGGAAATCTAGTAAGAACTAGTCTTTATATTAGAATAAATAACTAAGTACGCTAATTAGAAAAGGATTAAGGGATTAATCCTCTAAAGGGGAGATAAAGTCTACCTTAAATATAAAAATATTAAAACTAAGAGACTAAACGATAAACTCGATTATAAGAAACTCGGATTATTCGAAATTAAAATAAAGATTTTAGATCTTAACTATAAACTCGATCTACCTCTAACTATAAAGATATACCTAGTCTTTTATATTTCCCTCTTAGAACTAGTACTAATAGATATCCTAGTCGAAATATTACTCGAGCTAGACGAAAATATCTAAGAATTAGAATATAAAGTTAAAAGAATTATAAACGAACGACTAGCTATATAATAAGTCCTAGTTAAATAGAAAAACTACTTAGATAGCGAAAATACTTAGGAACCGATAAGTAATCTAGATAATTATTAGAACGTACTCGACGAATAGAGAAAAATATACCTAGAAGTTATTACTAAGTTAGTAGCCGGCTATAGATACCGTAAACCGGGATTAAAATTAAAAATATAACGAAAGGTAGATATATACCGTAGTAGAAAGCTAAAAACTTAAGACCTAATAGGACTAGTATAGGTATATTCTAATACTAAAAAGATTAGGAATTAGAAGAACCCTCTTTATAACCTTTAACTAGGAAATCCGACAGAGATAACGGTAAAACTACCCCGGACTAGTTAAAGTTATTTAATAATAGAGAAATAAAGCCCTCGGGTAACGGGCCCTCGGGAATAACCGACTCTATATTATAACGTTCAGCCTCGGCGGCTAAACGCTCCCGCTCCCGCTCCTCCTTCTCTATACGATTAAGCTCCTTTAGATTAGATAAACTATAACGAATTTCCCGTACTATTCGCTTACGCTATATCCTCTTCTACTTTCGTAACCGTATTAGTTTATCTTTAAGCTCCTTAATCTTATCCTCTAGTTTCTGGTATTAACTGGATATTTAAAGTAAGTCGGTAGAATTTATAGGCTCTAGAATATCGTATCGAGGAAGCTTTAGGCGTATATACTCGGCGTAACGGGACGAATTACTAGTAGAAACCTAGTATAAAGCTTTACCCTTAGAAGCGTAGTAGGAATAGGGATTTATTTCAAAAGCGTTCGATAAAATAATAGAATAGAGAGAAACCTTCTATTTCGAGGAATTAGAACGAGGATTCGCGGAACGAGGTTTAGAAATACGAGAAGAAGACGATATAACGAATTAGGAAAGTATAACCCTAAGTCAGAATGTTAGGCAGGACGACTTATAGGGAATAAGGAAGCAGTCTTTAAGGATAAAGACCCTAGAAGGGAGATAATATTATAACCCAATTATATATAGGTTATAGGAATAGGCTAATATATTATAGTATAAAGCTCGGAACCTCAACGGACCGACAGGATTCCTTATATAAGGATACATAGGATTATATAACCCAGGGTTAGGGTTGTAAAGGTTATATAGTCGATGAAATCGATATCGATCGTATCGACTACTATACTATCAGTCGATAGAATCGATATCGACTGCGTCGACTTATAGGAATAACGGAAGGATATAAGGATAGGAGTTCAGCACCTTAATTTAGATAGTTTCCTTATAGTCTTTAATTATAAATCTAAGTATCGTTCTTAAGATAAGTAAATCTCTTTGAGAATAGATAGGGTAATCCCTCTTAATCTATTGTATCGATAATCGATATAGATAGCAAACGTACTTAATATTATTCAGCATATGAACTAAAGGTAATACCTCCTTCATCTGCTAATATACAATTCACAGAGACTTCCAGTATCAGGGATACAGGTAAGGATCATTATAGAACCTTAACGGACCGATAGGATTTCTTATGTAAGGATATACAGGATGATATGACCTAGGGTTAGGGTTATGTACGATAAGGGTGGACTGTAAGAATCGCCTAGCGACTTCTGCGACTTGGACCGTAAGAATCGCCCAGCGACTTTCCCGGTCCCGAAGAAAGCATACGAACCTTATAGGAATAACGGAAGGATATAAGGATAGGAGTTTAGCACTTTGATTTAGATAGTTTCCTTATAGTCTTTAGTTATAAATCTAAGTATCGTTCTTAAGATAAGTGAATCTCTTTAAGAATAGATAGGGTAATCCCTCTAAATCTATTATATCGATAATCGGTATAAGATAGCGTACGTACTTGATATTATTCAGTACGTGAACTAAAGGTAATACCTCCTTTATCTGCTAATATACAAATTACAGGAACCTCCAGTATCAGGGATATAGGCAAGGATTATTACACCTATATCCCTAATACTAGAGGTTCCTATAAGTTGTATATTAGCAGATAAAGGAGGTATTACCTTTAGTTTACGTATTAAATAATATTAAGTACGTTTATTATCTATACTAATTATCGATATAATAGATTAAGAGGGATTGCCTTATCTATTCTTAAAGAGATTTACTTATCTTAAGAATAATACTTAGATTTATAACTAAAGATTATAAGGAAACTATCTAAATTAAAATACTAAACTCTTATCCTTATATCTTTCCGTTATTTACTGCCTTTCCTCTAAATAGTTCCTAGATCGATAGGATCGACGTTAAGCCTATCGAGCCGTAAATCGATAGGATCGATATCGAGTTTATCGATCCTATTTTCCTAACCCTAACCCTAATTATATAATCCGTATATCCTTATATAAGAGATCCTGTTAGTCCGTTAAAGTTCCGAGCTTATACTATAATATATTGGCCTGTTCCTGTGACCTGTATATACCCTGGGTTATAACAGCTCGGAACCTTAATACACCGATAGCATCTCTTATATAAGGATATACAGGATTATATAACCCAGGGTTAGGGTTATAGAGGATATACAATCGATAGAATCGATATCGATTATATCGACTTATAGGAATAATAAGAGGATATAAGGATAGAAGTTTAGCACTTTAATTTATATAGTTTCCTTAGAATCTTTAGTTATAAATCTAAATATCGTTCTTAAGATATATAAATCTCTTTAAGAATAGATGAGGGGATCCCTCTTAATCTATTATATCTATAATCGGTATAGATAGTAAACCTATTTAATATTATTTAGTATATAAACTAAAGGTAATACCTCCTTTATCTGCTAATATATAATTTAACTATCCCCGGATATCTAGCTAATAATAGACAATAGTTATAAGAAGCTATCTAGATTAGAGATAAGAATAAGAGGAGGATATAAGGAAAAGAGTTTAATATATTAATTTAGATAGTTTTCTTTATATTCTTTAAGTATAAATCTAAGTCCTATCCTTAAGATAAGTAAATCTCTTTAAGAATAGAAAGGGTAATACTTCTTAATCTCTTATATCGAAAGTCGATATAAATAATAAATATAGTTAATATTATTTAATATATAAACTAAAGGTAATAGCTTTTTTATCTATAAATATATAATTTATATAGATTTCTAATATTAGGAATATAAGCAAGGATTATTATAAATAAAGTTTCTTATATAAGGATATATAAGATTATATAACCTAGGGGTTAGAGTTGTAAAGATTATACGATTAACATGATCGGTGTAATTATATCGACTTTTATATCATCAGTTTAGATTCGATAGCGATTATATAGATTTCTTTAAATCATAGAAGTATATAAAGATAAGAGTTTAATACTGTAGCTTATATAGTTCTTCTTATAATCTTTAAGTATAAATCTAAGTATTATTTTCTTAAAAACTAAGTCTTTTTAAAACTTAATAAGGTAATCTATCTTAAGCGTTTATATCGATAATCGATATAAACGATAATATATATTATATTATATAACATTTTAATTAAAGGTAATATCTCTTTTATCTTCTAAGGTATAAATTATAGAGACGTTTAGTACTAAAGATTTTGTTAAGGATTATTATTATTTTTAAATAATTAATATATATTAATGGCCTTTCATATGGAAAAATGTTATATATTATCAAATCTATTTTATTTTTTTATTATATAGAGAATATCTTTACATTATGATGTATTTGTATAATAGTGCTTCTCATACATATTGCTTAAGCCGCGGAGGGCTTACTGCGAAGGTAGGTGGGCTGACTTTAAATACTTTATTCTAGCCCATTGCCCTAGCTCAGGAACGACTCAGTCGACTTTCCCTTCCTCCTTGTTTGACAAGTTGTGGCCTTTGTGTGTCGGCTTTCTTCTTGCTGCTTGATCTTTTGAACATCCCAATATCTTTTATCCATCGAGTCAGAGTAATCTTGTTGGGCATTCACCCCGCTGATCATGCCGTCTACTGCAGTAGTAATTTTGGCGAGCTTGGGAGCAACATATGCTTTACTTTGGGCGTTGGCTTACCTGAATCAGCAACCGAACGAGCCTCCTGCTATCGCTGGCTCCATCCCTTTCATCAGTCCTCTTATCGGCTTGACCACGGAGAAGGAGAATTACTACATTCGTATGAGGCAAGCAGTTTTCTCTATCTTATAAAGTTGGCTATTTGATTCCTTGCGAAATCCTATACACTGACCGGTCATATTTCAAGGAACAAGTACGGCCTTCCTATCTACACACTCCGAATGCCAGGCCCTCGGACCTACGTGGTCAACTCTCTTCGATTGATCCAGTTGATTGACCGCCATATTCATACTATCGCATTTACTCCAATCGAGTTGAGGGCGGTGGACAAAACTATGGGGGCTAGTAAGGAAACCTTGGATAAGATCGGTAGAGACCAGCTGCTGGCCGACAAGGGCTATTTCATCAGCTTTCCAAGAAATGTCGCTGCTGGCGCATCGCCTGGGCCAGGACTCGATGCTCTGAACAGAACTGCTATTGAGACAATTGCCGAGTCTCTTGACAAGCTGGCTGCCAATGGAGCCACTACTATTGAACTTTTTGACTGGGTACGCCATGAAGTCTTTGCAGCGACCATGGAGGCAACTTACGGGCCACATAATCCTTTCCGCCGTCCAGAGAACGAGAAAGCTTGGTTGTGAGTCTCTGGTCCCTCGTCACTCTGACATTAGTCTCTGAATATTTAGAGTTCTAACATAAACAAAGCACATTTGAACCCGGCCTCATGGTGCTGCTAGTGGACTTTCTACCTGGAATACTAGCAAAGGAATGTCTCAAGGCACGTGAAAGCCTCATTTCGGAGTTCAGAGAGTATTTCCAGCAAGAAAGGCATCTGGAAGGGTCGTTGTTTGTCCGACTCCGTCATGAACACAATGTTCGCTTCGGCCTCGGTGTGGAAGATACTGCCCATACTGAAGTAGGTCAAGTCAACGCCAGCATCAGTAATACAGTTCCTGGTGCTTTCTGGGCTCTGTGGGAGATTTTTGCCACGTCCATCGTCTTCGAAGACTGCCAGCGTGAGGCATTACGGCTTGTGCAAACAGACCACGATGGTGTTTGTACCATTGACTTGGCGAAGGTCAGAACAGACTGTCCCATCCTTTTATCAACATGGCAAGAAGTGTTGCGTTTCCACGGAACCAGCATTTCTGCGCGGCTTGTTCAAAAGGATACTGTCATTGATAACCAGTATCTTCTGAAAAAGGACAGTATGGTGATCATGCCGACAAGCGTTACACACACAGACAAGTCCATCTGGGGACCTACGGCCAACCAATTTGACCATAAACGCTTCCTCAAGTCTAAAAAGGGAAGCGAGAATACCGTACCAGCAGCTGCATTTCGTGGTTTTGGGGGCGGTGCTGTTCTGTGTCCTGGCCGCCATTTTGTCAGCACAGAAATCCTTGCATTCGCAGCTCTCTTGCTGGTGAGATTTAACGTCCGTCCAGTGAAAGAGAAGTGGATTGAGCCTAAGAAGGACTACCTGATGAACACAGCCTTTCCGATGCCTAAGAACAAGGTATACGTTGAGCTCACACCTAAAGACCGAATGAAATGGAAAGTCATCTTCTCGGACAACAGCAAGGGTATTAACTTGACTAGGGAGGATGTGGACGGAATCGAGTCCTGAAACTTGGGAATTAATGTTGAATGAGGTGAGCTAGATGGATTCTATCAAGGCCATGAACGTGAGTTATGCCCCTAGCAATTAGATGCTGCTGGAAATATTACATCGACCTAGTAGCCGGAATAGTAAAGAGAGCACTTGGAGTTGTATATTGAATTGTGATTACCTTATTCAAAGATTCGGGGTAAGTTCAGATGTTGGTGACCTGTCTATTCTTCCTACGCCTGTTTGGCCGAATTATTCAGCACGGTGACTTCGTATAGTAATTCGTGACCACAAGATAAATAGCATGAGGAGCCGGGGCCGAGTCCACAAAGCTAAACATCCTAGGTTTGATCGGTACTTTTGGCAACAAGCACGGGATCAAATGCAGAAGTAAGCCCAATCAAAAGTATTACATCAATGTATCGCTGCAATGGACAGAGCGAATGGGTGTGTAACATTCGCCTAACACATTGGACCGCAAGCAGGACCAAAAGTACTGCATTGGAGTATTATTGCATTATACAAGCTGACCGCCACCACCTGTTTACCCTTGTAATGCAGTATTCTCGTTGGACTCGGGCAAGACCCCCTTGCCGCTTCGGGTTCAGTAATTTCCTGCCTTCCAGAGGCAGGCCTCAGCGGTTGCCTGCCCAATGATTGCAAATACTTCAATATGTGCATACCATGTTCAATAAATTTCCAGGCCATGAGGCTTGCTCAGATGTACTCCGTACTGTGTTCAACCTTCCTTATCACCTGCAGAAGCCACAAAACTTTTGCCACTTGCAAGATCAATAAAATCCTGGGCGTTGAGAAGCACTATCATACTTGGGTTAGTTTATGTGCATCCCATAGACGATCTAGGACCTTTGCATTCTCGCTCGGTCATACTGATTATATATCAGTAAAATCTCAACGCGACCACTTTTAAACTCTGTTAATCAGCATCGATGGAGTCGGCTACTCTTGGTGCTACTATCCACACCTGGCTGGGCCGCAAGCAATCACAAGCTTCGCTGCAACTCGACCTTGCATTTAGGGATCTCCACGTTCATGGATTCTTATCTTCTGATAAATATCAACCCACGGTCGCGTCCTATGCGCTAGCCATTCCAAGACTCATATGGAAACTTCTTTCTCGCCAGCCCAATCAACGTGTTCAGATTCTCTATGTATTACACGGCCTCCTCCTCCCGGGTGAGATGCTTCTAATGCTTGGACGCCCAGGCAGTGGATGCAGTACCTTTCTGAAGGCATTGGCATGCGAAACCCATGGAGTAATCATCGGCGAAGAATCCCGGGTGAATTATGAAGGTAGTCCGCCTTTCTTTGCTATGATTCGGCCGCTCATACAATATCGTTAATATTACTTCGACGCCGTGTAGCTAAATTTTTTGAGGCATTTCATTCGACCATATGCATCGTACTTTCAAAGGAGAGAGCATCTATCTTACAGAAGTATATGTCCATTTCCCTGAACTGACGCTGGTCAAACACTCACGTTCGCAGCATCAGCACGAGAGATGAACTCCGATCGAGTAACAGTTTCACAGTTGATCGGTCGCGATCTTTCCACTTTGTTTGGGCTTGATAATGCTTTCCACACGAGCATTGGAAGCGCCATGCTACCTGGGGTTAGTGGGGGTGAGAAACGAAGAACAAGCATCGCTGTGGCTCTTCCAAGCGGTGCGCAGCTCCAATTCTGGGATAACAGTATCCGAGACTTGGAATGTGCCACTGCTCAACGATTCGTAGATTTGTTGAGAGTCTGTACCGGTACTTTGCGGCCAACACTTTGCCTTAGTTTACCAAGCTTCTGAGGTGCATCGAGTAAGTATTTACATTCTGATTTCATTGGTTACTAGGTACTAGCTTTGAAGAAATTTGACAAAGTAACACTTCTTTAAGAAGGCCGTCAAATTTATTTCGGGACGGTCGAATTTGCGGCTCAATACTTTCATGAGCTTGGCCTTGAGCGTCCACCACGATCCACCACGCCCGACTTTGTGTCTTCTTTAACCAATCCTCGCCAGCGTATCGTGCGTATGGCTTACATGATCGGGTTTCTAGATTCCCGAACGAGTTCGTAATTGTATGGAGGCAAATTTATTAGGCTCGCCGCCTCATCTCAGATATTGAAGCTATCAATATGAAACATGTGATCACAACGACGAAGTCTCTGGCAAAAAAAATGAGCATAAGTTGAAGAATAAAGTAAAGTATGTTATAACCTTGATCGGTGGCAGAGAGGAAACAGATTCTACCTAGTGCTTTTGGATAGGCTCAGAACGTCAACATATTGCATTTCAATTAATACTCAGATTCTTGTTTGCTTGCCAAGAGGGTTCCAGAGACTGCGCAATCTCCCTGGCCCAATCATTGGCTCCATTCTGGCAGACGGTATACTGGCCCTGGTGATTGGAAGCGTCGACTACAACTTCCCAGACACTTCAAACAGAATGGAACAAAGAGCTTTTCTCATTCTCCTGTCGACATTGCTCACGGTCCTCTCGCCATTCTTTGGGGTCTATGATGAAGCCATCACTATCAGTCTATGCAAGGCACACTGATGGTGGACATCCGTTAATCAGAGCTTTTTGAGTAGGTTCTCACCATCTGGGCGCAACGTCCGATCGTCGAAAACCATAACCGGTATGCTTTGTATGATCCTTTCACCGATGCAACCGCGGCTATCATCTGTGATTTGCCAAACGGAATCTGCATCGCGGTTTTATTCAAGTCACCTTGTATTTCGATTTTAGAAATGTACTACGGTATTATAAATTCATACTTCAAAAGAACGAGTAGGTTACGTGTTATGACCCACGGTTATGCAGGTCACAGGAACAGGCCAACACATCATGGCATGAGCTCGGAACCTCAACGGACCGACAGGATTTCTTATATAAAGACATACAAGATTACATAACCCAGGGTTAGGGTTATTACACGGATCACGGATGCTTACTGAGCCTCAGTGAGCACCGGTGAGCATAGGTGAGCCGCGATAAGCCCTAGCGAGCCAGGCATCGACTTACAGGAACAACGGAAGGATATAAGGATAGGAGTTTAGCGCTTTAATTTAGATAGTTTCCTTATAATCTTTAGTTATAAATCTAAGCATTATTCTTAAGATAAGTAAATCTCTTTAAGAATAGATAGGGTAATCCCTCTTAATCTATTATATTAATAATCGATACAGATAGCAAAACGTACTTAATATTATTCAGCACGTAAACTAAAGGTAATACCTCCTTTATCTGCTAATATACAATTTACAGAGACTTCCAGTATCGGGGATATAGGTAAGGATTATTATATTTTCACAACTCTTATTCAGAACGGTCTACGTATACCCTTTAAGTAATACTAAGTATAAATATAGCTCCTTAGACTCCTACTTTATCCGCCCTAGCTTAGCGCAAGCTTATAGCAGAATAAGGTATTTAGGAACTTTGCAATTTCCAGCAATATATTACCTAGATAGAAGTATATATCGAGTAATAAAATACAACTATTATAACCTAAAAAGAGTAAATTATATCTTAAGAAGAACAACTTACCGACTAGCAGTAATAGCTTATAACCTAAGTACTATAGCTTATATATTATAGCAGTAACGTTTACTACTATAACTCTAATAGCTATAAAATAGATAAACCCGCTATATATAATAGTAATTAGAAGATACTTTAAGGGTTTCTTACTTACTATAAGGCGTACTTTCTATATAATTAAAACTAGTTTACTACGGAAGCCGATAAGGTAATCTTAGCCGGAACTCGTTTTAAGAAAGACGCTCTTATTTAGTACGAACCTTCGCTTCGTAACTACCTAGAGCACCTTAATAACCCTAGGGAACGTAAGCAGGCTACTAAGGATATATTTAATTCGTTCGTAGGATTCGAGCGGATCCTTAAGGAGATATTTAGGGACCCTAACGAAGAATAAACTATCGTATAATAACTTATAGAACTTAAATAGATAAAATCAGCTTCAGCCTATACGGTCAGGTTTAAGCAACTTTTAGTACAACTCCTATAGGAAGATACTAGTCTTATAGAATACTACTATAGGGGATTAAAGGATAAAGTTAAGTGTAATGATCCTTGCCTGTATCCCTGATACTGGAAGTCTCTGTGAATTGTATGTTAGCAGATGAAGGAGGTATTACCTTCAGTTCACGTGCTGAACAATATCAAGTACGTTTGCTGTCTGTGCCGATTGTCGATGCAATAGATCAAGAGGGATTACCCCATTGTTATGACCCACGATTATGCAGGTCACAGGAACAGGCCAACACAACATGGCACGAGCTCGGAACCTCAACGGACCGACAGGATCTCTTATGTCAGTGTCACATCGGATTACCTAATGTCAGGGTTAGGGATACTATATAGCTCACGGCTGCTCACCGGAACGCCAGTGAGCATCGATGAGCATCAGTGAGCAACAGTGAGCTTGGATGAGCTACTCGTTAACTCACAGGGATAACGGAAGGATATAAGGATAGGAGTTCAGCACTTTGATTTAGATAGTTTCCTTATAGTCTTTAGTTGTGAATCTAAGCATCGTTCTTAAGATAAGTGAATCTCTTTAAGAATAGATGGGGTAATCCCTCTTGATCTATTGCATCGATAATCGGCATAGACAGCAAACGTACTTAATATTGTTCAGCACGTGAACTGAAGGTAATACCTCCTTTATCTGCTAATATATAATTTACAGAGACTTCCAGTATTAGGGATATAGGCAAGGATCATTATATTTTCATAACTCTTATTCAGAACGGTCCACGTACACCCTTTAAGCAATACCAAGTACAGATATAGCTCCTCAGACTCCCACTTTATCCACCCCAGCTCTACGCAAGCTTACGGCAGAATAAGTTGTTTAGGAACTTCGCAATTTCCAACGGCGCATTACCTAGATAGAAGTATAAATCGAGCAATAGAATATAACTATTACGACCTAGGAAGAGTAAATTGCGTTTTAAGAAGAATAACTTACCGATTAGCAATAATAGCTTACAAACCAGGCACTATAACTTGCATATTATAATAGCGATAATAATACTATAATCACTAATATTCACCACTATAACTCCAACGGCTATAAAATGGATAAACCTGCTATATATAACGGCAACCAGAAGACACTTCAGGGGTTCCTTACCCACTGCAAGGCGTACTTCCTATATAATTAAAACCAGTTTACTACGGAAGCCGATAAGGTAGTTTTGGCTGGAATACGTTTTGAGAAGGACGCTCTTATTTAGTACGAACCTTCGCTTCGTAACCACCTAGAGCATCTTAATAACCCCAGAGAACGCAAGCAGGCCACCAAGGATATATTCTTTTCGTTCGCAGGATTTAAGCGGATCCTTAAGGAGATATTTAGGGACCCTAACGAAGAACGAACTATCGCATAACAACTTATAGAGCTTAAACAGATAAAGTCAGCCTTAGCCTATACGGTTAGGTTTAAGCAACTTTCGGCACAACTCCTATAGGAAGACACCAGTCTTATAGAACACTACTATAGAGGATTAAAGGATAAAGTTAAGGACGAAATCTCTAAGTAGGATTAGCCGGAAAGCTTTACGATATTTACTAATAACGCTATCCGTATCGATAATCGCCTCTATAAATAGCGAATGGAGAAGAGTAAGAAAGGAGGAAGCTATACCACCTGGCGAGCGATAGCCAACACCGCCAGAAGGATTTAGGCACCCTAGCGCACCAGTTATAGGTTAACAGCGCTTAGCGGTAGTATATATACAGGCCCGATAGAGCTAGACGCTGCTAATCGGAAGCCTATAAGCAAGGAATGCTTTAACTGTGGCAGAAAGGGCCACTTTGCACGAGAATATCGTCAGCCTAAGAAGGAACGATAATTCCAACCAGTACCCCCAGGACGACAGGCTAGCAAAGCCTTACGATAAATTAATATGATAGCAAGAAAGGATATTTCCACTCCTAGCCAGAATAACCTTCTAGAGCAAGCGTCGGACGATATTCCTTACGGACTCCTTTATTGGATATTCTGTTACTAGGATAATTGCGTAACGTACCTCTCGGCGAAGGAGGGCTTAGGATAGAATCCCCAGAAACCCAGAAACAAGAAAGACCAGGATAATATTTCAGAATATTCCTCAGAACCAGACATTCTCCCAGCACGACCTCTCACCAAGGAGCAGGCAATTATTATAGGAGAACACCCAGAATTCAGAGACGATGGCATACAAGCATCCACTATAGGACAAGACACCCCTACCGATACTACCTTAGAGGCAGATACGGAAGATGCCTCGGACCGATAGAACGCTAAATTTATTATCGAAGGAATAACCCTCCGAGATGTTTTTAAAAGCGTTACGGTTCACGACTATACAGCAATACAAGGCGAAGATCCACGAATCAATATGCTCTATAACGAATACTATCAGTTAGCATAGTTTTTATATATTTACTTTAACTATAGAATACACTTTAGCCTTAAAGCTTAGAACGAATAGTTTCCAGTTCGATAACTAGAGTACCGTATTATCGCAATTACAGTTAGTAACGATAAATACTACGCCCCTATCGATATTGGAAAATCATATGCATATATCGGACTTAAAGACAATTACCCTAAGGAATGCACG
>KZ678758.1:0-17398 GCA_003019895.1 Coniella lustricola
AAAAAAAAAAAAAAAACAAGGACACGTCTGGGTGCTGCTGTAGCAGTGATGCTTATTCGAGGGAACTGATGACACTCAATTCATTCGAAATATGGTTACTTGACGCAAAAGCTAAGTATGGTTGTTTGCTAACTGGCTGGGAAGTGGGTGAATCAAGCCGACTCGTGCATGTTCCAACTCCATCGCGATCACACAAGTCGTACTGAAAACTCAGAGACTTGAGCAGACCACCATCATTGACCACGCAATTCCAAATGATAAGTTGAACTCAAAGCTACTCACCTGATCTGTTGCGGTGTACTTTGAAAAATTTCAACATTGTTTGTATTCTTCAAGTCGCTGAAGCTTGAGCTGCTATTGGAATATCAAGACCAGTTCGCATGATTCAACTTCCTCCCTTCCAGATCCTGAGTTTGTTTTCAGTTCTCATAGACGCCAATCTGTACAGTCCAACCGTTAGTCAAAGCAGGTCCTCCCAGAATGAGCGCTGGTTGAAATGCCACAATCCAGCACAGTGTCGTTGGCCTTTTGAGTCCCCCAACCTCAACGTACATCCTCCCTCGTTGGTTTCGTCGCAGCAAATACCTCCCATCCTGTGCAGACCAACCCAGACACAAAATCAAAAGGGGCAAGCAAAGAGGAAGCAACAGGAGGAAGAGGGAAAACATGGAAAAACTCACCTTCCAAACATCGACCGACACCTGGTCCCCGTTCTGCGCCGCGAGTCCGTACGCAACCACGCCATTCAACCAGTCGTACGCACCACCTGACGCCGTCTCAAACAGCAGCACCACGTTCGGCGCATGGCCTTGCTCGCGCACCAGCACAGTGGCGCCGTCGTCTGTTTGCAGCAGGTAGACGACGTCTGGGTTGAAGTGGCCGTCTGCGTCGCCAAGGCCCGAGTCAAGGCCGCCTACGACGGTGCCTGGTTTCCAAAGGCGGATTGTCATGTTAGAACTTGGATGTACGAATTTGCCCAAGCACGCAATGCTCGAGGCCAAGAGTGTGTAGATGTAGAAAAAGGGTAAAAGTCGTTGATGGCATGGACACCAGCACCACAAGCGGAGCTGGGACAAGAGCTGTCGCCACCACAGTGTCCAACGAGACAAAGAGGCCACTTACCCTGCAGATCCGGGCCTGAGAATGTGCCTCCTTGAATAGGACCGAATATACGCTGGCCAAGCGGTGTCTGTCCCAGCACGGTAGGCGGTGCGGTGTCCAGGGTCACTGAAAAGAGGTATTCCGTAGCCGGTGGTGGTGCGGGTGCCGTCGTGGCTGTGTCGTTGCCGTTTCGTGGCCGGAGTGTCGGTTGGGCGAGGCAGAGGGCGCTCGAGGCGAGCAGTGAGAGGGTGGAGAGCAGGTATGTGGGCAGCATTTCGCCTGTGAAAGAGCGTTGTTGAAGTCGATTGAGCTAATCGAGGTAAAGAGGATGGTGAGACCAACAGCGAACAAAAGATGGACGATTGCTTATGAGGAACACGACACAGCGAGCATAATGAACAATTGTGCCTCCCCGGAACAACTCGACAGCATGCATGCTTTATATAGTCCCAATCTCCGCGACGACAACAACACCACGATAACCACTCAATATAACCTTAGCACGCCATGTACGACACACGAGCCGCCTTCTCAGCCGCCTCAATATAAAGCTCCACACAACCAATACACACACACAACCAGCCCATCCGTACCGCCCCGGGCCCGAGCCAGCTGCCTCTATTCCGAATGCAAACCGCACGTGGTCCTTGGGAATCAAAACATTCAAACACGTCAGTAGGCCTAGCCACATGCTAAGCTTCCTAGGGCCAAACTCTGTCTTGTTTTCGTTCTCTTCGCCGCGCCACTATACTATCCTTACCTACCTCAGACCGAACAGATATGCTTTTTTTGTGGTCTCCTTTTCCTTTCTTTGGCCTTCTCCGTACAGCAGTAACCAGCACTCCCCGCCCCCTCCATCGGGCCTGAAGCCTTTTAGCCTTTTGCTATCTTCAGCTCACGCGCGCGCCCGCGCCTATTTCTTCTTGTCGGTCCAGTTGAGCTTGTCGTGTTGTTGCGCCTCTGTGCTGCAAATCTTCTCCGCACAGCCGTGCGTCGCTCCCGTTTCCGTTCCGGGCGTAGCTTTTTCATTAGGCTGTAGATGTCCTGCACTTCTCGGCACCGGTGCGGTGCCCTGTGCGGATGAGGCTGGGTTGATGATTCTGATCAAGGAGATGAGGTGATAGAGAGTGGCAGAGGAGGATAGCGTACGTAGGATCCAAGAGTGGTAGCCAGCGCTTGTCGAGTATGTGATTCAGAACTGAAGTGAAGCAGGTATTTTAATACAGAGGTGAGATCTGATGAGGGGAAAAGAAGGGCGAGGAAAAACGTAAAAACAATTAAAAAAATAATAATAATAAAAAGCAGACAGAGGAGAGGAGAAGAGATACAAACCATATAATCTGGAGATCAATGACCCGTCAATGAAGGGTGCTCGGTGTATACACCTCGGATCATGCGCTTCAGAGGCTTAGCACCACCACCACATGACGGCCTTGGGCCTCGCCGACCGACGTTGTCAAAGACTGTCAAAAAACCATGTTTCCAAGATTCTCAGCAAGTACTAGACAGTTACGGTTCCGCCAAGCTTGAGCAGCCTCATGACGAGTCTGGTCAGATTTGCAAGGACCAGCTGTATCACCCTACTCCTTCGTCCTTGTGTGTCACCATGTCCGAGACCACGAATAGTGAATACGAAGAGGAACAAGAACAGGCTTGTCGCACCATTCTCTTCTAATATGCATCTGCAATGAATGTTGTGCAACGCAAAACAGGACAGATTGCTGGCAGAGTTCTGGAATATCCCTGCGGCTGTCACGTCCCCAAGATCCATCTACTCTGAGAATAAAACTGCACAAGATCTTGAGATTTTCAAAATACATTACATCAAGAAACTCGCCCAATCGTCACCCAAGCAAAGTCTTTACAGACCAGCTCCGGGGGTGGATGTGCAGGCCGAATGAACAGACCATGGAGCAGTCTCAGTGTTCGTACTCGACTTCGCATGCAAGGACGGCCTGTATAATTCCATTTGTATATTGGTCCGCCGCAGCAACGCAACGCAGAATAAGCTTAACCACAGCCCCCAAAAAGCCTCAGCAAGAAGGCAAGTTACAAACGGTAAGCAATCCCCGACCCCCGAGTCGACCAGGAGGCTCACGTCAGCACTGCAGCGGCAGTTGCGCCGCAAGTCAAAGCAAAAAGGACTCTCGCCAAGCCGCCTCACCAGTAAGAATGATCCTTTGTGCAATCATTTGGTCAAAGTTGGAGGAAACCGTCGGCAGAGATGTAGAACGCTGCAAGTATCAGTACACTGTGTTGCAGGTCCTTACAGCACAAAAACAAAAAGAAAGAAAAAAAAACAAGCACAAGTACTCTTCTCACTCTCCGCTCCGCCACTCACTCGGACATGGACGCAGAGGACAGTCCCGAAACAACAGGCCCACATTTCCCGGCCCCGGCCCCGGCCCCGCTCCCGGTCATCGAGCCCCGACCGCCGCCCGCCCAACCCGGCGGCCACTTACATCTGACCGTGATCTGCACCTACCATATCATCGCTGTGCCACTTGTCTACTGTCAGAACTAAAACAAAGTAGTCTTTATTCTCCATCCCGACAGCCATTCCTTTCTACATATCCAGGTGCTCATCTACCAACCTACGGAAATCTCCAGACCGTAGTATCAATCAATGTCAGCAAAAAAAGCCAGCCCGACCAGCCCTCCAGCCAGGCCCATCTGGCCCAGGTCAAATTCTCACTCTGTCTCGCAAGCGTTTCCAGGCTGCTGGTGGTATCGCTTTTCCCGTTGGCATGCATTGAACGAGATGTAAATCCAAAGTTCTTGTCTGCCTGATGGTTGGTTTGGCTTGTGACGCTGAGACCGTGGACCGCGGACCGTAGACCCTCGGTGGACCACTTCTCGATGACGGTGACGATGACGATGATAATGCATCGCCCTGCTAGCCAACAACTGTTCAATGCTACGGTCACTAAACCAAAGATTCATCGTACTTATACCCCAGCCCGTCAGTCACCTCTGCCATCTCAAGTCTTGGCATCCACTCTTGACCATTTTCATCCCCCTCCTTCTCTCTCTCTCACACACACACACTTCCTCGCTCTCCGTGGACGGACATAGCATCATAGGCAACATTTCCTTCTTGTTCTTCTTCTTCTTCTTCTTCTCCTGGTTATTACACACTTTCCCCGATTCATGAACAAGCGCTGCGCGTTCCACCTAATCCACATTACTTCACTTCACCTCGAATCACCACAACACACAAACTCCAACCAACCCAAAACGCCCCTCCTACAGTCCTGAAAAAATGAAGACAGCCACCACCGCCTCCCTCTTGGCAGCCCTCCTCGCCACAACCGCAACCGCCGCCCCTGGCCTCTTCGACGACATCCACAGCGACTTTGACGAAGCAAAGACAAAAGTCGAAGACGTCTGGTCCTCGGCAACAGCCAGCTCCACCACCACCACCACTTCCTCCTCATCCACCACCACTTCTTCGACAGCCACAGCGACAGCAACCGCATATCCAGGCTGTACCTCCTCTTCGAGCAACAACTGGTGTGGCGTCGCTGTCAGTTTCCAGACCAATACGTCTGCTGCTGCCACAGCAAATACTACCATCGCCCCACCCTCCAGCTTCAACATCACCATCACAGACAGCAAATGTAACCAGGTCGCCACCAAGACGGGCGTCCAGCCGAACATGGGCGTGAGTTTCGACAGCTCCGTGGGCAATTGGGAGTTTGGGGTGTATTCCACTACCGGCCGAGGCTTGAGCCTGACCTATGAGGGCCGCAATGTCAGTGACTACAAGAGCTGGCAGAATTTCGGCTTTGAGTACCTCAACTACACCGAAGGCAACGTGATGCTGTACGGTGTCATCACAAACTGTACCAGTGCCAGTAACGAGAAGTCGACATCGTCTTCTTCTTCTTCGTCATCATCGTCTTCCAACAATGAAAAGGACAACGACAGCAGTAATGGTGCGGTTGCGCTAGCTGTCAGCACAGGCTGGTTGCTCGCCGCTGTTGGTCTTGGCATGGCTGCGCTTTTGTAGTCTGTAAAAAGAATGAGAACGCTGTTTTAGAATAGAGGCAAAGCAGTGGCTGGACTTTGGTCTCAAAATGAAGCAAGATAGTATCTGGAGGTTGATTCTGTTTAGAGGCTAGATATTACGTACGGCGCTGAGCATCCATGAATAACAGATAACATGACAATTGGCATAATGTGGTCCTTGGGAAAACAAGCACACGAAACATCCATAATTCTTTGAGATCCACCTCCCTCTTGTTTGATACATCACTCCAAAGCAACGTAGGAAATTGGACCTCAAAAGTCTGTCATGATCAATCAGTTCCTCACACATTCTGCCCGGGGTACGAAAACATCTCTACGCCGTCATCGTGGTGAGCTGAATAAAGACCGATGGCGGTGTGGGCCAAGGAAGCTCCGCAGCTCCTCTTGTGGGTCTTCCAGTAGCCTCTTTGGCAGTTCACATCGCAGAACCAAGCCGCGTTGTACTTGTTGAGGCAAGAGCCACACTTCTTGAGCACCTTGCCCTCAGGGACGATGTCCTGGTTGACCTTGCCACATCCATGGCAGCTGGGCTGAGTGAAGCTGCGCATAGTGCCAGGCTGGTAGTGGTCAAGAGCTGCAAGGAACTGCTTCTTGCCAGGAAGGCGGAAGTTGGAGTCGTTCGTGGGAATGGTGTACCTATCAGTGCAGGTCAGGATGGGCACGAGCTGACGCAAGTAACTCAGGTCGACTGCCGTGATATGGGCGCCATAGGTCATGAGGATTGCAGACAAGCCAATGAGGCAGTACTTGGCATTGTGTGGGAAGAGGGGTATGGCGGGCTCCGTTTCATCGTACTCGCGGTGTAGTGCAAGCAGCTGGGCTCCCAGACCAGCATCAAGCTTCTCGCGGATGCTGGTGCTCAGAGGCTTGCAAGTGGAGTTGTTGGTGGAGGACTTGCTGCTGGCCTTGACTTTGTTGTAGACTTCGAGAGAGATGGGCAGAACGTCCGCTGGCATCTTGAGGAGGGGGTTCTCGGCACCAAGATCAGCCTTGGTACACTTTTCAATCTCCTTGTGGAAGCGGCGCAGCCAGAATTGCTGGATATGTTCGGGAGTCGATTCGAGCAAGCGGACCGCAATGTCCACGGCCTGGTAGGGATTGCCTTGAGCAATTTGGGGCACCGTATTCAAAGCCCAGCACTGGAGCTGGTCATGGTCGAAGAGACCTAGAAGGGAGAGAGAGTTAGCTGGCCGTGTTCTTGCGGAAGATTGGGACTTAGGGTCTTACGTTGTCCCCAGCGACCCATCTTGGCAGTGATGACGGGAACCCGAGTTTGCTTGGGCTCAGACCGGAGGGTTGAGATGGAAAGGCACCCAAGTGGATGGGTGCTGGCCACAAAAACGAAGCGTGTTGGCAGGTTGATGCTGCAGACTTTGGGTTCGGTGAAGTGAAAGAAAAAAAAAAGAGCTTGGCTGAGGATCAAATGAGGCAGTCAGCGGTTGAGATCAAAAGCTGTCTGGCAGTTCAAGTTGGGAAGGGACCGTCTTCAGAGACATCTATATTAGGCATCCAAGGCACGGGTCAAGCTCAAGATCCAAAGTGCAGGTGCAAAGAGCTGCCACTTCCGTTTCCAGATCGATCCAGCTCCCTCCAGCCTTGCCTGGGCTGCCAGCCTTGCTTGGATTTTCACAGGCCACTCCAACTTCCCTCTCCCATCGTCTTCTCAACCTCGAGCGATATCACTCTCTTACATCAGCAATTGACGCTGGCTAAACTACCTTAAGCAGCCAACATCTGCACATCAGACCAGCTGTCGAAGCCGTCAGATCAACCTGCCAGAGCTGACTCGTCAGCCTTGCCGACAGCCTCGCCACCGTTCAATGCAGGCGGCGTCATGTTCAGCGGGAAGAAGGAGTACAGGTCAGTTGCCAGGATATCATAATGGAAGTGCGAAAGAGGGTCCATCCAGTCGCTGACCTGCTGGCTGTCGTCTGCAGAATCAGCCCCAGGCATCGAAAGCGAATGGCCGATAGCTCCTGCATCGCCACCGAGATCGGGAAAGAAAACAACCTGTTGGTCGGATTGAGCGAGACGCGAGAACGATGGTCCTATAGCCGGCGTCGTGTCAGTTGATAAAGAACCAGGCGTCTGCTGCTGATGCTGGCCCAGGAAGCGCGACGATGCTGGCAGGCCCGAGGCTGGTGACTGCTGCAGTAACGGGTCCGTGAGGCTCAGCACTCCAGGCGTCGCTGTCACCCCCGCACCCTTCCTCGAGATGGTGTCCTCGACAATGCGAAGAATCTGACGGATCGACTTGCGTGCATTTGTCACGGGCTCATCGTTGACCATCGTGTCGAGCGACTGCAGCGCCATGTTGATGTACTCGGCATTGTACGGATACTTGGACGGGTGGCGGAGAATGTCAAAGAGCAGGACAGCACAGCTCGACTCGAAAAAGTAGCCATTGTACCGCATGGCGCGGCAAACCTCAAACTTCCTGATCTGAGTGTGAGCATAAAGGATGCAGTCCTGAGCCGCGTCAATGGCCGTCCTGCAAGCCTGCCGCAGCCACATGGCACCTGGTCCATTGACCTCTGCATCGCCTATGCCGTCTGGAGCCGTTCTCAGAGCATGGTCAGCGACGAGAAAGGGCCTATATGTGAGCAGAATAGTGTGGTAGTAGAGACTGTGCAGTACGAGCGAGGCCGGGTCCTGTGAAAGAGTAGTATGGCCTTCACTGGAGGGCCCAATGCCGTTGGTGCTGGCAAACTCGCGGAGCTGCGCGTGGACATCCTCGGCTGCTTTGTACAGCTTCCTCAGCGAATCATACCGCTGAGTATATATCATCTTCTCCATGTTCTCTGCAAGATGGGCAAGCTTGCTGAGGCTGACCAATATCGGCTTGCCGTCTGGAAACGGAGATGCTATGTCAGCCCATTTGAGAGAATGCTCGCGTCCCACGGTGATGGAGTACAGATTCTCCAAGCCGTACAAGGCCCACAAGGTTGTCCGGTACTTCTGCACCTCTTCAGGTCGACTGCGACAGTTGACAGACTCGCGGTGCAGTCCCAGGGCGAATGCCTTTCTGCACGCCGTGCCTAGCGACAGGTAGACCAGGTTTGGCCTGCCCATGTCGGTCTGGTAGATGGCAAGCAGTAACGAGAACTGGATCATGGGTAGGCTGACAGTGTCTTCAAATAGCACAGCCTCGTACTTGGCCCGCTGGAGCAGCATTTCAGCAGCATCCGTCTCCGGCGTGGCCAGAGCACCAATGGCAAGAATCAGTGCTGTCAGCGCCCTCATTTGCGAGGGCCGGCCCTGGTTCTGTTCCGCGTCTCCAAACGCATTCTGCAGCATGACATCCAACTCTTCATTGGTGAAAAGCGGTACCATGCGGTTGATGCTGGCCTTGTAGGCGTCCAAAAACACCTGGACCTGCCCCAGCGGAACATCGGGGAAGAGCGAGACTGCCGGACGGAGGATCAGACTGCGGTCGACGCGGGAGGCAGTACCAAAGAAGAAACTCCGCTGCAGAAACAAATCCAGACCGGCACCGCCCTCCTGCACCTCTCGGTCTGGCTGGCCTTGCGATCCAGAAGAGGACAAGATGCCGCGGTGGACCTGGTGAAGAAAGGCAAACTGCGAAGCAGGCCCGTAGTACAAGCGCGAGTTCTCGGTCCACTCGCGTCCTCCGCCATGTTCGTGAGCTGCCGTCACACTCTGGTACACTGTGCTGTACGCCGAGTCAACCTTTCCATCCTGCTCTGCTTCATCCACTTTGAGAATGCGATTGAGCGCCGGGGACGACAAGGATCCTGTGGACACAGGCACGCGGATCGTCTGCTCAGCACGTGGTGCAGGCCCATTAGCAACAGCAGCAGCAGGAGCCGCAGCCGTAGCGCGCTCAGATTTCCGCTTCCTGATGCGTGTCCGGAGCCGATAGGTACAATCCGAGGGCTTCTTCCCGCAGCGGTTGCACGGCGTTGCGCCGTCACACCGAATCTTGCGCCGCCGGCATGGCTCGCATGCCTTGGGATTCTTCTCCATCACGCGGCTTTCCAAGAGTCGCGAAACAAGACCAGGGGTCGGATGCGGTGCAAGATTCTCCGCGGGGAAGGGAGTCCTTTGTGAGCGGCCAAGATGAGAGGCTGAGGATGTGGCGTGGGGTGTAAATCCGGGACTATGTTGTCCAAAAACGACAACGTTGGGTCGCGAATGTCCCCATCCCAGGCCAAGAGATGGCTGTCTGTCGTGGAGCGGAACGGTAAATCCGTTAATCCGCGGCCCGAACTTTAATACTCGTACGTTCCAGCTCTGGAAAAAGGTGACGTGGACCAGCTTCCGTTGACGGACATGGAAATGAAGTTATTCATTTTCTGTCTACACCCAAGGTTGTCATGGGGTTTGTATGGTCGGAAACAGGTTCCACTTCCTACTAGGAGCCGACCTTCTTGTCACCTACAAGGCCGTTTGTCGCCAGATCTGTCTTTCCGTGCAATTCTCAGTGCGGGAACAATAAAGTCGAGGCCATTTGATGATGCACCACAAGTGTGCCAAGCCTCACCATTGCACTGAACCACTATCAATATCGATCTTGGCTGCATTTCGAAACCGTTTGTCGTGGCGTCAATGACGCGCAGTTTTGCTTGGCTGGTGATGATCTGAGTTGTCTGTCTTTATTTGGTTATGTGCGACCATGATTGCTCTCGAACACTAGGATCCTACACAATCATCTGCGCTTGTGTCTCCAACAACTACCTAGGATCACTAGATGAGCTTGCCACTCCAACTCCTCGTTGCGCTAAAGTCAGCCCTCGAGCAAGCCATGTTTGGTGGTTCATCCATGGATCTCTGCGTTCTCACATGTTCTCTGATGGAACCATGTCGAGGAACTAATAAGCCGCCAACAGTAGCCATGTACCACGGTACATTTTACATGAACCAGCCGGACAAAGCAACCGTCCTGAATCGTTTCCTCAAGTCCCCTTACCCAGCTCAGTTCAATGTCAGCCCAAGAAGAAAAGAAACGAAAAAGCCCCAGTCAACTTCCCCCTGCTCTCACAGCATTTCCAGTGTCAGCCCCGCGGTCCAGTCAGCCCAGCCCAGCCCGCCCCCCCCCCCCACAAGATACTCACATTATGGTACATTCCCCAGGATCCCGCACCAAAAATGGCCCCAGAATCTGACAACTATTTAGTTGGCACTCTTTTTGTTTCTGACGTCAGTGGCTGAGAATGAGGGGGGATTGGAATTACACTCTATTAAGCGTACAGTGCGGTGCGGTGCGCGGTGTGTGTCCAAACAAACGCCTCGTTTGCTATACGATTGTTGGGCATTGCTCTAAAAATAAGAAGGAAAGGAAAATAGCCAATGGCAGTGACACGAAATGCCAAATGACCTGCCTAGCTCGTCCAGCAAGGAACGGGATGTCCGATCAACAACGAGGCGATACAAACACGACACGACACGACACAATCCCGTCCACTTTTTTTTTCTTTCTCTTCCTTTTCTGTCCCCGTCCGCCCTGCCGTCCTGCTTGGGCCGCACAGTAAGATTACCCGATGCCCCGGGGCCCTTACAAGGTACGTACCCGACGCGCATATTGTATCGCGTACCGTGTTCATGCCAAGTCATGTCAAGTTCACGCTAGGCCAAACAACGCGATTGTTGGTAAATCCCCATGCTTAGTTTGGATGATATGGACTATCTCGGTAAGGTGAGGCCTGGCTTTTGTAGCAATGCCATGTGTAGCAGCAGTGCCGTGTGGCTGCAGGCTGCAGGCTGCGAAATATCTGCCTTGCGTGGGATTTTTTTTTTCTTCTTTTTTTGGGTGTGTGTAGCGTGGTGCTAGTAAAGGAGGTAGTATGTATGCTGAGGTTGAGACGGGGATGAACACGACATGGAGGGGACTTGTGTGCTTGTAGAGGTAATCCGCAGATGTGTGTATATCGCAATATTGAGCATCGAAGCTGCATGGGGGAGTTTTCCATATTCAGAGCAAGGAACAGAATGAGTGACTACATGGAGAACGTGTTCTCATATATGAAACCCGAAAATGAATAATCGGGAGAAAAGAACCTGGGAGTCAGTTCCTCTATCAACCCATCCATTAGTGCATCAGTCCACTAATCCCCCGAGTCCTCCGACCCCCAGAGCCGAATCCTCACTTACACCAAGACGTAGCAATATATACTCTCTCTATGCTACCTTTTGAATCCAGCACTCTACCTCGTTAATAACTCACTCCAGCGTTATTATCCAAGGCTCCAAGGCCCAAAACTCAAAAGACTCCCATTAGCCACCAACCCCTGCCACGAACAAAACAGCACCCACCCCCTCCGGCCTCGATAGCCACACAGCTACATAGCCAGCGATAACACGTTCCCCGCTACGCGCGGCTACCAAAAGCACAAAACGATAAAAGAACCACCCAACAAAAGCTTGAAGCACAAGACAGACAGACCTTTCAACAAAAACAACCTAGCTCCCGTCATCCGAGGGATCCACAGATGTACGTACAGGTTTTGACCGCCCCTTTCCATTCCTCTTCCTTGTCTTGTCTCTCTCTCACATTCCCTTCCCTCCTCCCTTTCTTTTGTTCTTTTCGTTCTTTCCCCTGGCAATTGATACTTCTTAGCTTCCTTCTAGAAGATTCAAATGTGGATGATGGAAAGCAACAGAACCCAGTTGCTCAGGAATACTTAATCCAGCGAGACTACTACTAGCCAATACCGGGGCCAAGTAAGTATGCAAGTACTAGCAGAGACTGGATATAATGCATGAAGCGAATTCAAGCCATATATTTTCTAAATTTCAACAGTATATGGGTTTTTGGAGGTTCTATATTGGTCTCTCCACTGCGTAAATGAATTCTGGCAAGACAATAGAAATGGTATCGATAATAAAACACCACTTAACCATACATATATCCATATACTTACCAATACTTTTATTCACTATAATCACTCCCTGCGCCTGTACGAATGACCCCACCATATATAAACGCCACAAGCCACCAGTCAGTCTGGTCCACATCAATCAAAGCCAGCTTGAGTAGTGTTTACCTTGGGTACTCATGGATGTTAAGCATACCAGATAAGGTCATATATACTCTAGCATAAAACCCGCCGTGTCTCCTGAGGTATCAACACACATTCTCCGGTATCCCTTGAATATCAATCCGAGAAAGGAAAGAGGAACTACCTCCAGGTAGATTCTATAACATTAACACAGACCAACCATGATCCCTTCTCTGATCCTATTTCTCCCCGATGCCTATTGCGATCAGCAACTCCTGCCTATTGCAATGTTGCACTTACACAAGACAAAGCGAACACAAACCAGCCATTACGTAACAATCATTTCAAGAAGTGACCGAGCTTGTTCCAAACAGCGATCCAAGATCAACCCGCAACCTCGAGTATGCTTTATCGCAGATCTGTCTGAACGGGATGTGATGGCGGAAGCATGCAATTTCTCGCTCTTGCAGATAAACAAAGAAAACAATGTAAGCCTGGTTATGTTCATTCAGCCTGTATCAAAGCAAATTGGTCTCATTTTGGTGCTTTTCTGTTTTTCTTCGCTTTCCCATCATCCTACCACCAAGACATCAAAATCCCTTGTTCTTCAGGGATACAACAAGCCAGTTCCTCGTCCGGAACGCTTCTGTTTCTACAAATACAATACAATAACAACAATGATGTATCATTTAAGACGCCGGCATAAAAAAAAAGAAAGAAAAAAAGGGGGGGAATACCAGGAAAAGCGCAATCTGCAACAGCTAGTAATGCCATAAAAGAGCACAAAAACAAGCACCAACGCCAAGGACCAGACGCTATCCAGCCACCTTGCCCCGTAAATGCCCATGAGAATTAGAAGAGAAAAAGAAAAAGAAAAAAGAAAAAGAACCCCCTCTTGCTGAACGCTTTGGTGAATTGCCAAATGGATATGTAATGTCTTGCTGTCGATATGAGGAGTTGGCCGCCATAGTTGCCTCGTGGGACTGGCGGCTAGGAGACGTGTAGAGAGTTTTTCTTGTTGAAAAGCAGTATATGAGTATGTGCAAGGTTTTCCCCCATTTGGTTGCGCCGCCGTATGATGAACAGAAAATAGTGAAATGAAAAGCAGTCAAAGAAGCAATGTTGTAATGAGTGCCACCGTCCTGGCCGATTCAGTGCCAACGTTCCAAGCTCTTTCAGACCACAGCGCGATCGTAACAGACATGGTGTAGGCCCGTCCCATACCATGAGTGGCGGCATGATGCAGTGTTGGCGGTCTAGGAATGGTCTAGAGAATCTTATAGCTAGACATCATATCTGTGACTCGGTGGCTGCCTGATTTGCTGGGTGGGTCTGTGTATCCGCGCCATCTTTCGCCCCCTCCAAGATATAGCCAGTGCTGCGCAACTGCAGCAGAGCGGTGTGTATGCGGGCGTTTGTTTGAGTGTGGTGCTTGACCCGGATCACGCACATGCATTTGCACATGTTGTTCCAGTCAGCCGCACTGGTGCCAAGAAATTGTTTTGAGATCATTGGTGGCACGATGAGGCGGAGCACCTGGAAGACCTTTGCCATGAGGACTGTGCGATAAGCAACCACGAAGCACTTGTTCAGACAGCCGTTTGGCTGAGGGCCGCCACGGCGTGTGGTGAGATGTAGTCAGCTGAAAGCCTTTCCAAAGGCACCCCGCGGCTCCGGAGTCTCCAAATGGCGGACCAGCTGTTGCGCTTGCTTCGTCTAATTCTTCCTTTTGCCACTGTCCTTGGTGATCTTCCACGCGCGGCTCGTCGCAGGCTCCGCAATCTTGTGCGAGGTAGATTGGGGTGCATCTGCGGCAGCCACGTCTCTGTTGTGCTGAGCCGTACGGTATCATTTCTTGCCTCTTGACGACGGGGCTGTGATCTTGCTCGTGCTCATCAGGTCGCCAATGTACTTTTGTAAGAATTTGTTGTTGCTGTCAAGCTTGTCGTGTTCCTCCTTGACGGCTTCGATACGGTTGAATATGGCGATGAGAGAGTCTTGTAACGCTTTGGCATGTCTGGGGGTTGGAGTTAGTCAGCATACAACCGATCAAGACTGGACGCAGGCAGTAACGAGACTAGACACTGCTTTTCCAGCTTTCGTGGCACCGAGTGGTATAACGGGAGAAGAAATCACTCACCTCCTCAGCTCGTCTCGAGCTTCGCGGCCCAGGTTCTCCAGGTCTTCGGTGGTGCGTCGAGGGCTCATGGCACGGACATCGCCGGGATCCAACCACGTCTCAGCAGGCTCAACGGCGTCGACCGAGTCTCGAGGCACGATGATGGTCCCGCTGCTTTTCCGGCTGGGAAGGCGGGGTCGAACGGGAACCGGGGCGACAATCTGGGGAATCGAAGACTCGCCGACGGAGGAGGCAGAGGATGAGTCGGAACGGGCCATTTCGGGAACGTGGCGAGGAAACTCGTCGTGCTGAGTGGGATGTGGTGCCTCGTCCATAATGTAGTGTGAAGATGTGTGTTGTCTTTTTTCCCTTTTTCTTTCCTTTTCTTCTTTGTCCTTTTCTCCCCAAGAGAGGCAGAGAGCGGGCCTCTGCAATTGTGTAGTGACAATTTGCGTGGCGTGTAGCGTGGACGTGTCGAGAGACTAGATTCCTCGGCGTGGCAGGGTCAGAGCACTCGAAAGAGCAGCTGGCTGGCTGGCTGGGTTGCTCTGGTGTGAGGGTTGACTCGAGGAGGTGGCTCGCAGCGAGGTGTGACGAAGCGTTTTGGGGCGGGCTGGAATGGACTGCAGGAATTCTGTTCCGTGGAAGGGTATGTAGAGTGTGTTTTAGGGAGGGGGTTGCAGGTCTGGCAGGTCAGAAAATAGGTATTTCAGGCTGGCGCTGAACGGAAACTGTCGTCGAGTGCAGATGGGGCTTGGGCTGGTCTGGCGTGTATTGGCTTGTCTATTGTATCGGGGCCTCGAGACGTGGGACTTTGGCTGTGGTGAACGGCGTGCGAGATGTGCCTGAGTCGTGGTCTCGGGATTTGGGCGAAATATAGGAAGGTGGAGTGGATCCAGTCGTGGGTTGGGAAAACAAGGCAGGGAACAGGACTCTGCTTGTATGGCTGGTTTGACGCCGCCGCCTTTTAAACTGGGGCGGTGGTGGCCCTGGGACGTGTTGCCAAATTGCTGGCTTGGGTGCCTCGTCTGGCTGTGCGGTGCAGCGCCCACAGAAAACAGAGGGGTCGTCAGATGCGTGCTGGCGAGGTGTTCTCGTGACCTGCTGGGTCGTGGCGACGATGGTGGCTCTTTTGTTGTGCTTGTCTCTTGCGTGTGTGCTGGAGGCCCAAGTCAGGACACGACGTGCAGATCGAGCAGCTTTGGTGGAGGAAGAGAAGTCGAGCAGACGAGAACAATTACGGGGAGAGGAAAGGGCTCAGTCGCCCCGTCGGTCTGCTACACACAGGCGCAGCAAAAGGGCGGGAGAGTGAGCTGGAGAGGGGGAATCCAAGCACGGCAGGGCTGCCACGAGAATTGCTAGGACCAAGGACCACAGCAAAAAGAAGCCAAAGGAACCCGTCGTGGGCCGTTTTGTGTGCTTTGCCAGCCCCGGGGAACAGGAAAAGTGGGCAGGGCAGCTGGCAGCTTCCGGGCTGAAGTCAAGTACCCTCCGTGTTACGCGCACGCTTACACACTGTATGTCAGGTACTGTACACACAAGGCAAGTATCCAGGTATCAGGAAGCACGCTGGCGGTGCGCAGCACCGTGCCGCGGTCATCTTGCACGGGCCCTGCAAGCCTTGATCGGGCTGATCTGGGTAACATAGCACAGTACCTGTGGGAAGTGCGCAACAACAGGGGAGTTCTAGCGCTGGGCTGCAGGCGGCATCAGCAGTGAGTGGTAGGCCTTGGGAGGCCCCTAGGAGCTCGCCAGTTAGTGACAGAAGCCCTGGGGAACTTGAGCAGGAATCCCCCGGCGGGGTATTTTACAGCGCATTGCAGGGACAGACCAGGCTGTCGTATTGGTCAGGCCAAACCACCAGCTAGCTCTCACCGTCAGGCTCTCGCATGGTCCGCCTTGCCAGCGCGCGGGCTACTGACCACGGCGAGTACCGCTTGCAATATCACAATCGACTTTGCGGCTCACTACCGCGCAACTAGTGCCCGCTAGCCCTCGATACTATGGGGATTTGTTTTGGCCTTACTGGCCCTTAGTACAGCCCTTGCACCGCCAGCTGTGGACACAAGCCCATATCTTTGGTACTTGTCTCGCCTGTCTCGCGGAAAGGGAAGAGAGGGCGGGGGCGAAGAACAACGCAAAGGAGAAGAAACTCAATGAAGATCGTGTGTCGGTCAACCACTTGTTGCCAGAGGCGAATGACATGGCTGTTGCGACCAAGGGGGGGGCCGGCAAAGGTGGGAAAGTGGTTGGGTGGAACTCGCCTGCATCACGAGCAGCCGCTTTGTGTCGGTGATCCTCGTGATCGCCGCGCAGAGTTTTGACCAAAAAGATGGACCACAATGGACCACGACGGGGTGGGAAAAATGAGCAAAAATGGGAACTGCAAAAAAGCTAATCAGGCTTGTCAGGGTCACCCAAGGACTGCTGTCGCGACCTCCGTTCTTGTTCTTTGGTCAACTATTTTGACACCACATGATTCCTTCGGCCTTTTTGAAAGTTGCCAGTTGGCAATCATGCTGACGGGCAGGGCTCGTAGGACTAGTAGTAGGTCCCATGCAGCCCGGACGTTTCGGCTTGACGGCGACCATGACGATGCTGTGCACATCAGTGGAAATAACAACCGGCCCCTGCATCCTCGTCGGACATATTCATCATCTGTACATGTATCAGTTCTTGTACAAACCTGGTAGGGGATGGACGGACGGCAGAAGAGGCTCCACGCTCGGTAGAAGTTTCTTGCGCAGATGACCCAACCTCATTCCTCTGGACGGACAACCACCTCCTGATCGTCGTCCTCACAACCCATGGCAACTACTTGCCAACCCCGTTTGGCTTTTCTCTCTTCTTGTGTTCCACACCCCGGACTCGGCTCATCTCGTCAGCAAAGCACCCCCAGACCCTCGATCCTCTGGCAGCCAGTTCCCATTGCTTGGGTTTTATTGCTCGTTGCATCATAAAGGACCAAGAGTGGTGCGCAAGAAGGAATGGGTGGCCGGGTCAAGTGATAGGTATGTCGATCGCACGGCCTGGGGAAGCGGCAAAGAAAGCCAAGGAGCAAACGTGCGACGACTCTTCAAGCCAGTCAACAGTCGAGGAGCGGCCACAAGGAGAAGCCTCTGGTTTTTTGGGGGTTTTTTGGGGGTTTCTTTTTCTTTTTCTTTTTTTCTTTTTGTTTTTTTTTTTT
>KZ678759.1:0-17396 GCA_003019895.1 Coniella lustricola
TTTTTTTTTTTTTCTTTCTTTTTTTTTCCTTTTTCTTTTTTTCCCCTCTTTTTTTTCTTCTTTTTTTTTCCTTTTTTTTGGATTAGTATGGTTTTTACTGACTGGCTTTGGTTCTACAGTTGGCGTGACGTTTGTCGACTACGAAGACGACCAGAAGCGATACCCCAAGAAGAGCGCCAAGAGCCTCAAGCCTCTGTTTGACAGCTTGATCAAGAAATAGTTGCAGATATAGTGAGATGGTTGTTACCGGGCAGTAGAAACAATTAGAACATGTCTCGTGGTTGTAGAGTGAATAAATGTTGGGGATAACATACTATAGTATAGTACATAGTACAGTGTATAGTACCCTGGCAGCAGTCAGTCAGTGGGCCCCCAACCCTGAATTCCTGCAAGTACCCAGGTACTGTTTTCGATTGCCCGGTGGACAGGGAGCAGGCTTGGATCGAGAACCCCTTCCCTCCCCCTCCCCCCCATGTGTACCGGGGTTAGTAATGCGGGGAAAGACCATAACAGCAAAAACGCGGGGTAGCTGCACAGGTACATAGTACAGCGTCACCACATCCAGCAGAGGAGGTACTTTTGACGCCCGCCTGACGTATTGGCAGCAGCCCCTCCCCCTCCCCCTCCCCTCCCTCAATTCTCCAACTGCGCTGCCTGTACTAAGTGCCAAGTGCCTGGGCAGATGACCTCGGTCTTGGGGCTTCCGTGTCCCCGACGCTGCCCGTTCTGGCTTTGCTGCGAGGAAATAACATGTCGTGTCACGGTGAAGTCTTGATCGTCTTTACCGCCTCGCTTTTTCACCCTTTTGTCCTTCTGCGACGGTCGTATCGTTGACGAGGTCAAGTTTTCACTCAAACACAACTACAACACAACCACAAGACAAACGCAACCACAACCACCACCACCACCACAATGTCGAGCCCAGCAACCCGCCTCAAAACTGTCCTCGGCCATCTCTGGTCGTCTCCAGGAAACAATGCCTCATCACCCTCTGCACCATCATCATCATCTTCTTCTTCTTCTCCTTCGTCTTCCTCTTCTTCTGCCTCCCACCGGCACCACGTCCACGCGCTCTCACCCACCTTCTTCCTCCCGCGCGCAGCAGCCATCGAGCCCCACGCCGAGGCCATCGTGCACATCACGGCCAACGGCGCGACCCTGCGACGCTCGTACGAAGAATTCGCCGACCGCGCGCGCGGACTGGCGTACTACATCCAGACACACGGCTACTTGCGCGTCGGCGTGCTCATGACCAACACGCCGGCCTTTCTCGAGAGCATCTACGGGATTGTGGCCGGCGGGGCGGTGGTTGTGCCGGTGAACTACCGCTTGCGAGAGGACGACGTGAGGTATATTCTGGAGTTTGCCGAGGTCGACTTGGTGTTGGCGGACTGGGAGTTTGTGGGCTTGTTGGACGGGTTCCGGGCCGCGCATCGGGGGGTGCCTGTTGTCGTTGATACTGTGAGTCTGCTTGGATTTTGGATTTTCCCTGTTTTGTGGCAACAAGAGAGAGAGAGAGAGAGAGAGAGAGAGAGAGAGAGAGAGGGATGCCAGCTGTCCAAAGTCATCACTAACGAGCGACACATCACCAGGACACGGATGCCACACAAGGAGAGCTCTGTGGCCCCTTTGACGAAATCATCCTCGAGGGGTTGAAGCACGACACAAGCAGCGGCAGCAAAGGCTGGGACGGCCTGCATGCCCAGCCGGACGACGACGATGCCACGCTCGCCATCCCCTTCACCTCTGGCACCACCTCGCGACCCAAGGGCGTCATGTACACCCACCGCGGTGCGTACTTGGCCGCTCTGGGAAATGTCATTGAGAGTGGGCTCAATGTGCCGACTGGCCGCTGCAAGTATCTGTGGACTCTGCCAATGTTTGTTTGCCCCTTTTTTTTCTTCCTTTTTTTTTTCCCCTTCCCTTTTGCCCTTCTGTATACCTCGAGAACAATAAATAGACCAAGAGACACTAAAACCAGCCACCACCTCCCAGGTTCCACGCAATGGGCTGGACCTTTCCCTGGTCCGTGACGGCCGTGCGCGGCACGCACATTTGCCTCCGCAAAATCGACTACCCGTTGATCTGGCGCCTCCTCAAGACCGAGCACATTACGCATTTCAGCGCCGCGCCCACCGTCAACACCCTGCTCTGCGCCGACCGCAACGCAGCACCGCTGGCCCACCGCGTCGCCGTCACCGTTGCCGCGTCTCCGCCAACACCGCACCTGTTTGAAACCATGACGAAGCTGAACCTGCACCCTGTGCACGTGTACGGCCTGACGGAGACATATGGGCCGATTACAAAGGGCTATATCCTGCCCGAGTGGGATCGCGACGAGGTAGAGAACAAGTACGCGCTCATGGCGCGGCAGGGCCACGGATTTGTGACGAGTCTGCCGGTGCGTGTTGTCAGGCCAAAGCAAGAGGGCCACCCAGAAGACGACGACAGAATGGTGGATGTCAAGCGCGATGGGCTGGAAATGGGCGAGATTGTGTTTTTTGGAAACATCTGCGCCAAGGGATACTACAAGGACGAGGCCGCGACCAAGAAGCTGTTTGCAGGTGGGGGTTTGCATTCTGGAGACTTGGCCGTCTGGCATCCAGATGGGAGTGTGCAGGTCTTGGATCGGGAGAAGGACATTATCATCTCGGGCAAGTTGCCTTTTTTTCCTTCTTTTTTTTTCTTCTTTTTTTCCCCTTCTTTCTTTCTCCCTCCTGTCGCTTTCCTTCTCACTCACCTTTCTCTCCTTCTTCTTTCTACATGTCTTGACAGACAGTGCATGTGCTAGCTAACACAACCTAGGCGGCGAGAACATCTCGTCGGTAGCCCTCGAGAGCGCCCTGGCCAAACACCCGGCCATCTTGGAAGCAGGCGTCGTGGCCGTGGCCGACTCACACTGGGGCGAGCGGCCAAAAGCGTACGTGACGGTGAAGCAACAGCAGCAGCAGCAGCAGCAGCAGCAAGTACAAGGCGCGGAGATTGTCGAGTGGGCACGGCAGCAGAGCCACATCTCGCGGTTCATGGTGCCGCGCGAGGTGGAGGTTGTGGACGAGCTGCCCAAGACGAGTACGGGCAAGATCCGCAAGAATGTGCTGAGGGAGTGGGCCAAAGGTGGACCGAGGGACGGCGCGTAGGTCTCGGCAGCAGGGGGATCTGCAACGGTGCTTGCCTGCAGGGCGCTCGGGACGGCCCGCCGTCGCACTCGAGTCATTGGCACGTGGAAACGGGGAGCACGGCGCTGAAACGGTGAGATGCTGGGACTGGAGAGGGGAGCGAGCACAAAACACAAGCAACTCAAGTCAGCCGGAGCCAGACAATAGTCGAGACACAAAAGGGTGCCAAGGTCGTCTACGGCGCGTGCAGGCGCATATTTGCTTTGCACACTCTGCACAGGGAGCGAGCTCGTCTCGTCAACAGGCTTTGCGCAGAGCCGCGTGCGAGTCTTCTCGCTCCGACTGCCGCGTCCAAGTACACAGTACTTGCGCTGGGCCCCTTTGGGACCGACCCGGGGTCCGTTGTCGTGCGGTGGCAGGGGGGGGGCTGGGCCCGGGCTCGAGTCTTTGACATCATGACTGGACGCGAACGGTTGCGGCCAAGGGTTCCGTCCAGTGCTTATACAGGGTAGTACTCTGGTCTCGGGGCAGAGATTCTCACCGCATCTGGCACGCAGCCAGCGAGTCAGCCAGCCAGCCAGCCAGCCTTCCTTTCCTGCGCATCGAGTCGCGTCGAGCTGATTGTTTGCTTCCACGGCCGCAGCCTCTCTCTCTCAACCCGCCGTGATGATGGCCTCCAAAGCAAGAGTCATTTATTGTGCGTCTTGATTTCCTTGGAGTCTCACTGTCGAGTCCTGAAGGAGAGCCCAGGTTTTTTTGGGGGGGGGGGTTTCTTTTTTTTTTCATTTTTTTTTTCATAGTATGCTAACTCATCATCATGGCCTCGCCCAGGGTTCCGCACCGACCTCAGACTCCACGACTCGCCTGCGCTCCAGGCCGCGCTCGACCTCCAGCCAGAGTGTCTGTGGCCGATATTCACCTGGGACCCGCACTATGTCTACCGCGTCCAGGGCGCTGCCAACAGATGGCAGTTTCTGTATGTGCCTCTGGATGGGCCAACCCCCTCCCTCCCCCTTTCTGGCTCTTCCCAAAACACAAACACAAACTCCAAGATCAATACCTCGCCATCGACTAACTTGCGGGGGCCCCGACCACCACCCCCTTTTCCTGAAGCCTCGACTGCCAAAACGACCTCTCGGCCTCCATCACAGCCCTCAACCCAGCCTCCAGGCTCTTTGTCCTCCGCGAAGCACCCCAGACCCTCTTGCCCAAGCTCTTCTCCGCCTGGAACGTCACCCACCTCGTCTTTGAGCGCGACACCGACGCCTACGCCCGCGCCCGCGACGCCACCATCCTCGCTGCCGCCGCCCGCGCCGGCGTCACCGTCGTCACCCGCTCCGGCCGCACCCTGTGGGACCCCGACGCCCTTGTGCGCGCCAACGCCGGCAAGCCCACCATGACCATGAGCCAGCTGCAAGCCGCCGGCCGCAAAGTAGGACCCATCCCGCCACCCCTGCCAGCACCAACCTCGCTGCCCGACCCGGGCGCCATGCCCCTCGAACACGTCGAGGACACGCACCACCACCACCACCCTCCCGAAACTACCGCCGGCCCGGACCTCAACGCGCGCTGGCGCGAGGGCCAAGACGCGGGCTACGCACGCCTTGCAGGCCCCCAGGGCGACTTTGCCGTCGAGACCCTCGCCGAGCTCGGCTTTGCGCCCGCCGCAGCGACGACGCCGCACCGCGGCGGCGAGACAGTTGCGCTGCAGCGCCTCGACACGGTCATGGCCGACGTGGCGTACGCGGCGACGTTCCGCAAGCCGCAGACGAGCCCTGCCGCGTTTGCGCCCGCCAGCACGACGCTGCTGAGCCCCTTCTTGCACTTTGGCGCCCTGTCGCCGCGCTTGTTCTACCACCGGGCGCTCGAGGCGTGCAGCCGGTTTCGCGGCGCGCCCTCGGCCCCGCCCGAGAGTCTGACCGGCCAGTTGCTGTTTCGGGACATGTACTTTGCCGCCCAGGCTGCGCTGGGGGCTGCAATGGCGCAGACGGTCGGTAATCCGCAGGTCAGGTATGTGCCGTGGCATTTACCGTCCAAGGTGGAATATGTTGGTGGTGGTGGTGGTGGTGGTGGTGTTGCCACGGTCAAGGGGAAAGTCACCAAAAGTGGGAAACTGGCAGCCAAAAAAAACAGCAGCAGCAATACTACCAAACGCTCAAGAGCAGCAACCGCCGCCGCCGACACCGACGCCGACGCCGACACAAGCTTTCCCCTTCAACCAACGCACCTCGCCATCCCAGCCTCCTACACAATCGACCACCCCCAAGCCGAGGAATGGTTCCAGCGCTGGGCTGCCGGCACAACGGGCTTCCCGTGGATCGACGCGCTGATGCGCCAGCTGCGCCACGACGGCTGGATCCACCACCTGGGCCGCCACAGCGTCGCGTGTTTTCTGACGCGCGGCGGCTGCTACATCCACTGGGAGCGCGGCGCCGACGTCTTTGCCGAGCTGCTGCTGGACCACGAGCCGGCCTGCAATAGCGGCAACTGGCAGTGGCTCAGCTGCACCGCCTTCTTCTCGCAGTACTACCGCTGCTACAGCCCCGTGGCCTTTGCGCAGAAATGGGACCGCGACGGCGCCTTTGTGCGCAAGTGGGTGCCCGAGCTCCAGCGCTTGGACAAGAAGGTGATTCATGAGCCGTGGAAGGCGAGCCCAGCCGAGCTGCGCAACGCTGGAGTCGCGCTGGTGGATTTCCCGGGCGTGGGGGTAGACATGGCGCCGGGCACGTATCCGGTCCGCATGTTTGACTTTGACGAGCGCAGGAGGATCTGTATTGCCGGGCTGAAGAAGGCATACGAGGTTGGGTTGCACGGCGACCATGACAAGGTGCTGGACGGGACTGCGCTGGACTTGTTTGCGGACGCGGGCGAGCGCGAGGGCGAGATGGAGGGCCAAGAGCTGGGCTCCAACGCTGCTACGGCGGCAGCGGCGGCTTCTCGTCCTGGCTCTTCTTCCTCGAGCACTGCCAAGGCCAAGAAGCGGGCGACAGGGCCGATGGATCGGTATGCCAAGAAGCAAAAGGTGCGTTGATCTGGAATTGCATAGACAACATCTTTTGTGTGTGTATGTGTGTGTGTGTGTCTGTGTCATATGTAACGCGAGAGCTGTATTGCACAATGTGGGAGATATCAAAGTCTCGTTGCTTGTCCCTGGCTTGATATTCTCCAAATCGAAGATTCATGCCTCCTTCTTGTTCATGTCCATTGTTCAAGTGAGATACCCATCTCCTCTATGGCCTCTTTGCCGATGATGATGAAGAAAATGATGAAGAAGAAGACAAAAAGCAAAGTCAAACGAGGACGAAAAGAAAAAGGATCAGAACCCACCCGAGAGCGAGCTCCATATACTTTGATATCAATGTAAATCATTGTGTTTTCAAACCCAGCCCGACAACACACACGGATGGGAAGGGAGAAAAAGAAGAAAGAAGAAAAAAAGCGGGGAGAAATGTGTCAACATTGCTGCTGTCTGTATTGAGTTTGTACCACTATGCGCGCACATGTCCACTATATATATATAAATATGTATGCAAAAGCAAAAAAAGAAACCGTAACCCGCTCTCCCTAAACGCCTTTCAATAGTTGGCCAGATATCGTTTCATCTAAATGCTAACCAGATAATGCAGTCTGCGCCTCTACCGTGGAAGAAATGCATAACAGTCGACAAGAAAACGAAAGCAGATGCAAACCTGGGTCGAAGCAAGAGCATGGCCCTCTTGACCAGAAAGAAAAATATCAATGCATCAAATGCAACAGATACGAACAACACTCGTCACGCATCACATCTTGGGAACTTCTTCGTGCTCCAACTCCCTCACATACTTGACAAATGTCTTCTTATGCGTCATGCCTGCATACTTGCCCTCTCTCAGGACGCAAATGTACCTCAGCCCGAGCTTCACAAAGCACTCATAGACGAGGTCCATGGGCGAGTGTATATCAAGAGCTACCGGCGCCTTCACACAAAAAAAGTCAGATACATCAAATCTCCAGGATAGCACAACCAGGAACGGTGCCAAAACTTACCGGATCGATATATCTCGTAAAGTCAGTAGGGTCGACACCCTCGTCATCTGAGTCGTCAATGGTAGGCACATTGGCCATCAAGCAGAGATCCGACTCCTGATCTGCCAGCTGATCCAGAGCAAATTCTAGATCTGGCGCTGGGATCAGGCCTACGAGAATTTCGTTTCGCAGAATAGGAAGGCCACCATCAATCTCTCCCGCGGCCTGGAGCCGCTCCAGCTTGCGTCGGAGGCTTGCTGCCGAGACCAGTGGTGAGTTTGTGATATCAATGACTCTCTCACGACGAACCCGAGGTACAATGTCTGCAAGAGCTGAAGTGAATATAGGTTTGTGTTTGTTGTTGAGGAAGGGGTACGAGTTCAGCTCCGTCAAGAGATCCTGTTTGTCCACAAGTCAGTAAGCGCGATGACTTGCTTGTCTTGGTTATCCATCTGCCAACTTACATAGATACTGAGAGGCTCGATAAAGTCAGAGGTCCACTTGGCCACGAGAATGGCCAGGGAAAAGGGGAGCACATAGTCGAGACTGCCTGTGAGTTCAAACAGAATAACAGCCAGAGTCACCGAGAGGCGAGTCACACCGCACATAGTCGAGCCGGCTGCGATCAAGGCATAGACGCCAGGCTGGATGCAGGTTGCGTCTCCAATGCGAGAGCAGCGATCCCACACCGGCCAGTGGTCGAATGTGAAGACCAGCCATTGCACAATGTGCCCAATCAACCGACCCACAAGACCTCCCACCACCATGGAAGGAACATAAATTCCGGCCGGGACTTTCTGTTCAGGCAATGATTAGGTTAGCATGACTGGCTCGATTGGGTTCGCTGCATGAAGGGAAGAGTGTATATATATATATATATATATATATATATATAAATGGAGGTTAAAAAAAAGAAAGGAAAAAAGAAAAGAAACTTACAATTCCAAAGGTGATGATAGTCAAGAAACCCTTGATCAAAAAGGCCACAAGTAGGTTGAGTAGAATCGGAGGAATATCGTCGGCCTCCTGAGGACACAGGACAGCGTCATCCAGGCTGCGGTCATTCGGATCACAAGGAGCAGCGAGATTGTACAGGAGCTTTGCGACAGGCAACTTGACCAGTCCATTCCAGTACGACATGAGCCCAGTGACAAGTGCGACCAGAACTACCTCAGCAATTGGATAACGCTTGATAGTGGGTATCTTGCGAAATGTCTTGGCCCAGATGCGGGAAGCCTTGATGAACAAGGCTCCCAGGGATCCGCCAATGAAGCCGAGAACAGCAAAGCTCAACAACTCAAAGTATTCCCAGTCGGTTGCGTAGTGCACCTGGAACATGACAATCTTGTGCGTTCCATAGGGGTTCAAGAACTTGAGACTGAGGGCGGCAATGATGCAGCAAAAGAAGGTCCGGAAAAGAGTCTTTGCCGGGAAAAAGTAGGCCACTTCTTCCAGACAAAAGAGAACGCCTCCCAACGGAGCCCCAAAAGCAACGGCGACACCAGCAGCTGCCGCAGCTGACAGAACCTCACGTCTTTTGCCGTCATTGCGGTCGTATTTCTCAAATAGACGACAAGCAATGTTGCCAACACAGGTAGCGATATGCACATACGGGCCTTCTTTGCCGAGGCTGAGGCCAGAAGCGACACTGAGCACGAGACCCATGGACTTGATGATGAGGGTTTTCAGTCCCAGGAAGCCGTGCAAAACGAAACCGCTCAAGATGACGCGCACCTCGGCAACTCCACTGCCAGCGGCAGAATAGTACACCATGGGTGGCGAGGTGGATTCGGTGCTAATTTGTTGTTCTTGCTGTTGCCGCCGGCGCTGTTGCTGTTCTTGCTGCTGTGCCGGCTCTTGCTGTGCCTGCTGCTGCCCTCGCTGTTGTGGCGGGCTCAGCTCTCCCATTCCGTTGACAGGATAGTCGCCAAAGTCAACAGCAGCGTCCACGGCGAGGTTCTCGTCCAGGGTGGTCAGTCTGTACGCCGAAGGAACGATAGTCTTGGTCTGAAGTGCCAGAATGCAGGCGCAGATGGCCAGGATGTTGACCCAAAAGACATAGATGACGAATTCCCTCCACTGAGCGCCTATCGGCAGCTCCTTGGTGACTTCCGACCACGAGACCCAGTCGGTGCAGTCCCCGAGCGGACAGCACCGTCTCTCGCTGTAATACCAGGTCGTTGCGCAGTAGCCGTCCTTCCAATCAAATATGACCTGCTCCGTGACGTTGATGCAGTACGCCAGCACAGCAATGATAAAGCCCACCAAGGCGGACAGGATCCAGCCCTGGGCGCCGTCAAAGAGGAGGTACAAGCGACCGCCAAAGTCCTTTCGGCTGCGCAGGGCCTTGGCTCGGTAGGCATCGGCGATGCTGTCGTGCACCCAGTCGGTCGAGGTGAACTGATCGTACCACACACGGTCGTAGGGAGCGCTGGACTCGGTGATGGAGTCTTGGTGCTGTGCAAGGGCGTGGATCAAGCGTCCACCCCAGGATTCGCCGCGCGTGTGGTGCTTGCCTAGAAGAGTCCAAGGAGACTGTGTTAGCCACGACGACGTATAGAGCAGAGAGAGCAGGGCGATCTATCAACGGCCAAGAACAGGGAACGCACCCACAAAACTGCTGCCCGTGGACAGCAGCGGCGGGCGTGGAGTGCGCGGAGAGTCATCGTCGCCGCCAGTGGCGCCCTGGATCCTGACGCGGTTCCTTGCTGCGCCTAACAGCGAGGTGCGTTCGTTCGGCGCGTCCTCGGACAAGGAGCCTCGTCGACTGACTCGGCGGGATGCTGGACGCGAGCGTCTGCGGTGTGAGACGGGTGACAGCGGCGGAGCAAGATAGGAGCGGTCGTCAGCGGGGATGCTGAGCTGGCTGCTGTGGTTGGTGTCCATGGCGATACGAGGGCGCTCAGCGCGCAGGACGGACAGATGTTGACGGTGGCACGGCGTCGTGGGAGCTGCTGTGCATTGTCTCAGCAGCAGCAGCAGCAGCAGCAGCAACAAAAGAGAGTCGAGAGCAAGAGACGACCAACGCAGCCGGCGGTTGGGTGGTTTATCGAGGAGCGAGGGAGGCGAGGCGAGGCGCGGCAGACCAGGTGGGCCCAGCGTGTCGGGCTGGGGGGGGCTATTTTAATCGACGCCGCAGGTGACGAAGGAGCGCTGGATGGAACGACTTGACTCGAAGGAGGATCACCAAGCTTCTGACCCGCCGCAGCGAGTCACTGGCAGCGTGCAGTGCACAGTGTGCAGCAAGTCAGGCGGCTGAGCAGGGGTAGCCTGTCTTGGCTGTCGAGGGTCACGAAGTACCGCCGTGCCGGTCGATGCTGACGAATACAGGCATTGCGGTACGGGGGGAACTTGGCGATACTGGCAGGAGGGCATCATCCCACCAGCCATGTCATGCAAGGTCAGGCGCACCAACCCCCAACTTGTAGCGTGCTGGAGCATTATCAGCGCTGAGCTCGGCAAGAGACAGTCTACTTGCTAGTGCTTGACGGCCACCACAGCCCACGACTCGGCATTACGCAAAACAATGCAGGAGCACATGCTTGGACTTCTGCTACGGCGCCTTGCCGGATGAGGTCATAGTGCAGCCCGTGACACGCCTGCCATTGGACTGTCAGATGACGCTAGCTCGCGGTTGGTTAGTGCGCGGGCCCTGTCGAGGACCCCTAATCCAGTACCCAATGCAAAAGCCAAAAGTCGGTATCAGGTGCAGTGTCGAGACCCAGTCGTACAGACCACACGTCGACTCGATCGGCTGTGCGTAAATGCGATCTTGGCCTGTACAGTGCAGCGCATCCCCCAATCAAGCTTGACTCTACTCGCTATAAATCAAGTCCCTGGTTCTCACTCAACGGAGTGTTGCCTCCTCTGTTTGTCTGCCACTAGATCCGAAGTGTGTACCGCTGTAGAAGATCAGGGTTAGGGTTGCTGACATCAGCCCCCGTTCTCTCCACGTGACTCCAATCGCAACGACATCGCAACGCGTGTCAACCCGAGCCAGGCTTTCATGTCTAGGAAACCAGTGTCCTGTTTGCATCTCTTGCAGCCATTGCGCTCACTTGTAGCTGGCAAAAGGTCGTTCCAGGGGTGCTCCCTCTCTCCAAGGCTTTCTGCTTGTTTAAGCGCCGCCGTCATCTCCACAAAAGCCACGGCGAGCTTGGCTCCACTCTTTTCGACATTCCAACGTCCCAACATGGCAAGCATCGTCGTCCGCCTGGCATGATCTGCTCAAGAGAACAGCAACAACAGCTGCCGGCGGTGTGACGCTGGGAGGCTACTAGGTGACGAGACATGGACGCCAACAAGCCAGCAGTGCCCAAGTTCGCCTCCTTCAAACCCAAAGCCGAGCCTGCCAGCGAGCCAACCCCGCCAGCCCCGGCAACACACCACCAGCATCGCGACCAGGACCGGGACCGCAAACGGGTCCGAGACCACGACCGCCACAGTACCAGCAGGCAGGACAGGCCTCACTCCAGCCACCGCCGACACGATCGCCCACGACGGCCCCGCAGTCTTGACGGCTCTACGGCCCAGCCCCAACCGCGGCCAGCGCCGCAAGAGCCGTCGCTCTATGTTGTGGACAAGCGAGGCGACCCGTTGATTGTGAGGTACAAGTCCAATGACCGCGCCAAAGTCCCCGCCTACCGCCGCGCTGGGTTTGGCAGAGTGCTCGGCGGCCAAGGACGTCTGCGACTCCTCCGTGACGGGCCCCAGGAGCTATTCAGCTTGGGTGACAGATTCGGCGAGGGAGCGTCTGCCTTTCGTGACAGGGCGCTCTTGTCCCAGGCTGCTCGGGCCAAGACGAGAGTCTTTAGGCTGCGTCCATCTCAGGACCAGAGGCAACCACAGTCTCTTCCAGACGGAGATGATGACTTCATCTCCCTGTCGCTGCATGCTGGCTCGCAGCTTGCCAAGGAAGATGAAAATCCAACGTCCATGGCAAGGGACGAGCAGGGACCTGACTATCGGTCCATCATGGGCAAAGCCAAGCCTCGCGACTTTGTCGACAGCGACCTAGAGTCTGCCGACTCCTCAGACGCCGAGGCTGACGCCGAGGCTGAACGCAACATGCGCATTGCACATCCCGCCAGGAAGAGATCCACTGAGCTATCTCGTCACGTCAAGGAGCACCCAGACGACGTCGGTGCCTGGATGGAGCTCGTCGACCTCCAGGAGAGCCTCATGAGCCTCAGCGAGCAAGATGCTCGTCGTCCAGACAAGACCCAAGAGGAGGCCAAGGCGCTGGCGAGCTTGAGAGTCTCCCTTCTTGAAGAAGCCCTCGCGAGTTCCACGTCCAAGACGGGCAAGGAAAAACTGCTCTTGAGACTGATGCGCGAAGGCTCTCGCGTGTGGACCAGTAAAGTGCTGGCCAAGCGCTGGTCCGAGATCAGTTTCAAGGACAGCAGTTTTGCCCTGTGGAAGGCTCGTCTGGACCATGAGAAAGCAAGTATCTCTACATTCACATATGCAGGCATCAGACAGATGCACATTGACCGGCTGCAGTATCTGAGGAGTCTGCTGTCCGATGCGATTCACAGCACGCTGTCCTCCCATCAAGACAAGACCCTCCAAGATATCTGTGTGGAGGATCTCAGTGCATGTGACAGGTTGAGTACCCTTTGCATCGAACTGATATACGTGTTCCTCCTCACGACCACCTTCATTCGCGACGCAGGCTACTCAGAACTCGCAGTCGCCGCCTGGCAAGCCCTTCTGGAGCTGACATTTGCCCGCCCGCTCGAAGACGACCACAACGACTTCGACACTGCTCCAGCAGGCCTCTTGTCCTCCTTCCGAGACTTTTGGGAGAGCGAAGTCCCGCGCATAGGCGAGCAAGATGCCCAGGGCTGGCGCCACTTCAACGAGGCCGAGGAGATGCCAGACTTGCCCGAAGGCAAAGCAGATGCCCCCTCCACCTTGTCCCAAACGTCGACAAGAGACGTGTATAAAGCGTGGGCGGCAGTGGAAGTGCAAAAGAGCCAGGCTGCGGCTCTGCCTGCCAGGACGCTTGATGAGGGCACCGAGGATGATCCGTTCCGTGTCGTCATGTTTGCGGACTTGGAGCCGCTCTTCTTCAGCTTGCCTGTTGCGCTTTGCGACATGTCGCGAGTGAGAGGTGTTGTGTTGGATGCGTTCTTACTGTTTTGCCGGCTACCGCCTGCCTCTGATTTGGATGGTAGTGCGGGAGGTCTCCTGCACGATATGTGTCGAGATCCTGGTTTCCACTATGACAGCGCCAGACTAGACCGCGCAGATACTAAGCGACAAAGCGATATCGCCACCACCACCACCACCGAAGAAGGAGGAAAGCAACCCCCCAACTTCACCGACCCAGCCAAACGCTTTGTTCCTTGCGTGGACGTCATGTACGCAGGATCCAACTGGTTCCGCTACTTTGACCACGAGCCCTCGGCCGGAACCAGCCTAGCTCTGCTAGTCACGACACAACTTGCTACCCAATTCGGCTACGAGGCCATCGCTACCTACAGCATGGGCCTCGCCTACCACGAGAACCCCCTCACCATTCGCAAGACAGCCAAGTCGCTTTTGAAGAAGTGGCCTGGTCATACTGGGCTTTATACCGCTTATGCCGTGGCGGAATGGCGCAACGGGAACCGCGATGTGGCGCGGACTGTCCTCGTGTCCGCTGCGAGACAGAACCTGCCTGACAAGGAGCAACTGTGGACGACCTGGGCTTGGCTGGATCTGGAGGAGGGAGATTTGCTAGCGGTTCTTGCGCATTGTACCGATGCTGCGGTACAGAACGAATCGTCGGCGTCGTCACCGGTGCAGAATGTCACAACTGCACAAGCGACATACACGCAACTCCTCAAAGCCCGGCAATCCCTCTCCTCACGACGCGAATTTCTCCTCTCGACCGGCAAGGTTCAACAAGCAGCACAGCTTGCCACCACAGCCGTCTTGCTCGAGTACACCGCTCCCTTTGCCGGCTCAAGTCCATCAAGTCCCACAGCCATCACCTCGTCCCGCCAAGGCGACATCGAAGCAGCCCTCTCAGTCTCACGCACATTCACGACCGACGCTCTCGCCCGCAGCCACAACATCACCACCACCTCCTCCTTCTCATCTCCGCCGTCCTCAGCGCACATCGAACGCCACCTCCAAACAACAGCCCACCTCCTCTACATCCACACAACCCGCGGCGCCTTCCGCCCTCTCCGCCTCCGCGAGCAGATCCAACAATCCTTCCTTGCTCACTTCCCCACAAACACAGTGTTTCTCTCCTTGTTCGCCTGGGCTGCTACAGATACCATCCACATCCTCGTTACTGATCCCGTGCGCGCCATCTTGTTACAACAGACCGAGCACAACAACGACTTGACCAACCACCTCTTTGCAATCCAGCACGAAATGCACGCAGGAACAGTCCACTCTGTCCGTCAAGCTTTCGAGCGCGCACTCGATGCCTCGGTCTCCTCAGCACATTCCGCCACAGCCAGTAGAAACAATAACAACAATAATAACATCAGCCTGTGGCAAAGCTATATCCGCTATACGGAAAAGTACAAAAGACAACTCAGCCACCATCAACAGAGTACCCACAGCAGCAACACCAAGAGCCGGTCCAAAGACAGAGAAGCCGCAGCTGCTGCTGCTGCCGCAGAGGCTGCCAAGACCATCTTTCACAGAGCGCTGGCTGCCTGTCCTTGGTCCAAGGATGTGGCATTGGAGGCGTTCACGACGCTAGCGCGCGACATGGAAAGCAGTGAATTACGGGCTGTGTGGAATACAATGGCGACCAAGGGCTTGCGGGTTTGTGTAGACCTGGAAGAATTTGGAGATGCCTGGAGAAAGAAGCGAGGTCACGGTTCGTGAAAGGGAAGAGTTGACATGCTGAGTAATTGGCCTATGGATATTGTATAAATATCGCCAGTATCGAGACAATGTTTTACATGCCATCTGATTGCGAATATATGGCATCCGTATATATATCTCTCTATCCATCTGTCTATCTATCCATCCGTCCGTCTTCTCAAGAAACTCCTTGTACTCGTCTGAATACTCAGATGAATGATTTCCCCTTATCATGTTACCCACGGGATTATCGAGCTCATGTCGTGTATGCTGTCTTACATGCGCGCGCGTACATCGACCTTTTGCTTGACCTCTCTCACAATGTTTCCAGATGTCAAGCAGCCATCGTGCCGCAATTGGTCGTCCAGTTCTGTGTGCCACTGTCCAATTGCAAGTCCAGAGGCTCCCACTCTGTCCAGTCCAACCGTACAAAAGAAATGAAGCCATCTTCGGTGGCCTTGTGCTATGCTTACTTCACACAACATCTTCCCGAGAAAACAATCCATAGCTTCCAGATCCGCCCATCAAGAACACAACAGGATTGCTCGCTTGCTTGGCCAATACAAAACACACTCATCCATCAATGCGAGCCCTGCGAAAGACTCAACAGTCCCTTGGCTGCTCCACCCGTAAGCGCACTGCTTGCTACTGTTTCTTCTTCCTCAATCACATCCATCATTCTCCTCTGGGGCAGTGTAGATGTAGACAAGTATTCCAGCCCTGGAAGCACGCTCACGCTGCGCTGGCTCTTGTCTGCTATTCTCCACTCATCACTGTTTTCTCTTGCAGCAGCAGCAGTGGTGGAAGAGCCACTCATATGATCAACCGCATTGGCTTGCGGCGAGTCGGTCGACAACAACTGCGACTTGATCGGCGTACTGGCACCGCTTTGTGAGGCACCCGATGACCGGTACCAGTACTGTGCGGGTGTTGCCCTCTCTACCGTGTGCGCCGACATGGACGGTAGCGGGGTTCGGCGGCGGTTCATGCCTGGCACTGGTCGAACTTGCAGCTTGTCTAGTGGTATGTCTGTCTGGTTTGTGCGGATCTTGTATGTCGCCAGTGAAAGGCGGAGTTTCAGGATTTCGGCTTTCTGTTGTGTATTGAGAAGACGCGCGTCAGTTACAATGTTTGTTGCCAAGACAGACAGACAGACAGACTTGGTGGAAGATACTAGTAGAATAAATCGGCGACGGCGACAAAACATACCTGTCTGAGCTCATCACGAGTCGGGATCCGACGCGGCTGCAGTGGCGGGAGAATGGGTATCGTATCCAACAGCGACGAATGGAGCGCCGGCGCGTGCGCGATGGAAGCAGCGGCGGCGACAGTGGAAACAGCAGTAGCAGCAGTAGTAGTAGCAGTAGGAGTAGGCGCAGCGACAGGAGCAAGTACCGCGCCCAACGCGTCGGTATCGGGCTCGGTAATGGCTGTGAATTGAGTCGTATTGAGGGCCGAAGTGTCAAAGACGGAGCTCGAATCGGGCGATATCGATCGCGGTGCAGAGGGACACGTGGGTTGGGACGCGGGCGGTTCATCCTATTTTTGTTTACCAATTTCTTGATTAGCTTTCTCGTCCGCATGCCCATGACTGAACCGTGTCATGATGCAGAAGCAGCAGCCGCAGCAGCAGCAGAAGGAGCAGGAGCAACAACGTACCTCATCCGCAGCCTCTACACTCGGCTTCATCGTCTCCAGCACTACCTGCTCACTAGCCTCTTCAACAAACGGCGGCGTGGACGAACCCGCGAGCACACTCTGTTCCGAGCACAGCTTTTTCGGCGCAGGCTGCTCCTCCGTTTCGCCATCATCACCAATCACCTCGGCCTCGTCCAGCGTCCTCTTCTTGGTTGGGGAGCAAAGGCTCCTTGACCGCGGCGGCGAAAGTGGAGTCGCGTCGCGCAAGGCCTCACCCACGGTCGCCTTCTTCAGCGGACTGCTGCCAAACGCGACAGCCTGCTGAGCAGCCGTCGCAAGCAACTTGGCTGACAGGAGCGAGGCCGACGAGGAAGAGCAAGGAGAGCGTGACGGAATCGCGACGTTGGCATCGATTGCGCCCAGGGGACGTCTCTTGGTGGGCGTCGCGGCACTCATCTTGTGGGAATCTGAAAATCAATATATAAGAAGAGAGGGTTGCCCGTCACGTTCTTTGTGTCAAGACGCGAGATTTGTAGAGTGAATATAACAAAAGAGAAGCGATTGACAGTGCTCTACAGCAATGTTTATAGATCGTGTTTGTTTGGGAATTGTCATGAGCAAACAAGAGGGAGGGAGAGAGAGAGAGAGAGGAGGAGAGACGGAGAGATGAGGCGTGTGTATGTGTTGTATATGTCGGTGGAGCCCTGGAGACACCCCAAGTGGATGCAGGCGCAGGCGCGTCTTGAACGAGGTACGCCACGACTTGTACCCGTCGACCAGAAAAGAAAAGGTCACCGTTTCATGCAATAGCACAGCGGAAAA